>CABFWB010002697.1:3598-21529 GCA_902151455.1 Timema bartmani | reverse complement strand
TGGAAGACATTAAACTGTTTGAAATGTTCTTAGGTGGACAAAGATGCGCCTCTTTTCTCATTGATTCTATATCATTGTATATTATTTTATGCGTGTTCTTATGTGGAGTGGTGATGATACAATGTACATTATTCCGTTCAGAAATCTTACGAGTTTATAGAAAGAGAGAGAAAGTCTGTGCGGTGCGCCGTACCATTTATTTTTGTTGGTGTGTGATATAATCGATTATTATTTTGATGGTTTTAAAGCTTTATAAATGGCATTCCTGTGTAAGCCACCGCAGTGTGTTGATGTATCGCTTCAAATAGGTGGTTTACTTAAACAAATTTTTATTATTTAAAAAATAACAAGTCTCAGAAAATCGGTAAACAAATTTAACAAAAACGCATCACCATTTATATACGTGTGCTGTGAGTGTCGTAGGAATTGCTAATGTAAAAGAGATAGCTTCGGCCGATTGGCCTCCCCACGGAGCTGGTACCTGGGAAATATTGGAATATTGCCTCTTTTGGCCCTCTACTCTCTCCTTCACGAACGTTGATCTACAGCTGTCACTTTTAACTGATGGATATGTCGCACATCATGAAAATTTTAAGATAAATCTAATGATTTACTGTCAATGTTGTCTACTCTTAATTTATGTGTTATATTTTACTAAAAGTTATTTTTATGGTGATACCCCTATACAATTATTACAAATTAAAGCCTGACACGCTATATCAGAATCAGGTTTGCCAAGCACCTGGAAAATTGTAAGAGCCAGAAAAACATAGATTTTTTTTGTGTCTGAAAAAAACAAGGAAAAGACCAAGAATCCCACAATAAACTAAAGAAAAATACTTAGATATTTTTAAGTTTAGGACACTTTAGGTGCAAACTTTAAAATATGATATTTGATTATGATCGAATAGAAAGCTAAGTGAAGAAAATGTAAATTTCATTCTGAAAGTCATAGAAAACCCAGGGAATTTTTTATTTATAAAATAGATGCAGCCCTGGATTCTTGTAAGAAGACAAATTTATAAAATAAAAGCTCAAAAAAACACTATAGTTCCCGTAAACTTAGTTAACTAACAACATGCTTAATATTTCTTTTCTTTTAAATAATAGAATGCAAAAGTGATTCATCGTGTTTTGTTTTTTTTAAACTGAGGTTTATTTTGTCCTTATCTCGCCTCATCTAAGATTCACGTGCCTAGCTAAGTGATATGACAAATTTCTCAACCAGCTTGTGCCTGACATCCACCTTTTTACAATTTAAAGTTTTCCATTTTATTGAATGTGAGTCTACGCGGGGGTTTAAGTGACGTCTACTTGAACTTCTCTGGGAGACATACCATCCATCCATTTTGATATCCAAGAGTAGCCTTGTGTATAGTGGAAATGAAGTTCGTTATTACTTTTCAAGAAAACCATAAATAAATTAACGTGCTGCGTCAATGCGTCGAAGCAATTAAGGCATGGGTAAAAAAGCACCTGCACCGCAAAACCTCCTCTTCCCCCTTATGGTTATCAGCGGATTTATCGATTTTCTGTCAATCTGATTCAGTTTATAGAACTGAGTATATGAGTTTAGACTTGGGAGGGGCAAGTAGACCACTTCTCGTTCGCCGAGATTTGTCTTTAAAAACCACAGGCAAAATCTACTCTTTTGAATAACCAAAAATTTTATAGTGTGCATTTCTTTAAAATGTCAAAGGATTATCCTTAAATTACGTAAGGCTTTTTTCTTTATTTTTGAGCCTCCCTTCCTCCACGTAAGGGATCGTAAGATTTTTCGTCACCCCCTCCTCTACCTTACGTAATTTTTTTACGATCTGGTAAAAATATATTATTTTAATAATTTAATTACTTTTATACATAAGGACTGTTAACAGTGGTAAATATGGAGTCTAAATTTCAACTATTTCAATAAAACAGTGGTAATTATTATTGCTTATACTTAATACTTAGCACCGCGTCTTACTACCCGTTCGGGTTATACGCTTAAGTACCAATTACGCTAATGAGCTAGGAATTGGGAAGGTTGAATAAAGAGGAAGTGAGCCCGCATTTGTGTGGAAGGAGAGTGGAAAACAATTTAGGAACCCCCCAGTTCACTCGAGCGAGATTCGAACCTCGATCTTCCCGTCCTCAGCAGTCTAGCTCATCACGAAACCAGCACGTTAGCTAACTACGCCAGCGAGGCGGGTTGATTATTACTGATTGATCAAAGTGGGGTTAATCCATAAATAAAAATGAAACTTCTAGTCTGATTTTTTTTAAATTTTGTCTCAGCATAAACATTGATTTGAAAAAACCTTACGTAAGATGGATTTTATTCCCCCCACCCCTGTAAGAAAATTGAACCCCCCTCTTCTTACCCCTGCCCCAACCCTTATCTAACATAAGGACGGCCCTTAATTTATTATGCTGATGGTTTAACTTTCTTACCACAATCGGTGAACACAGGAATACATTTCTGGCTCATCTTGACTGGTTTGCCGTTGACGAGGAGGTTGGGGTTTGAATCCCATTTAAGTGTGGTGTTTCTTTTTTACCTAAGTGATTTCCTACACTTCCTTAGTCCATATGTGGGCACATTTTCTCTAAATTATACCTTTTTATTACCGTGTCTTACTAACTGTTCAGGTTATACGTACATATGATAATTACTATAGTGGGGTAGGGATGAGGCAGGAAGCATTTTAGAGATAATCTACCCCCATTTGTGTAGAAGGAAATTGGGGATCCATTTAGGAAAAAACACCCTGAGTAGACCCGACTGAGATTTGAACCCCGATCTCCCTATCATCAGCAGGCCAGTCTAACACGAAATTGACGCCTTAGACTGTTCAGCCAATGAAACCGGTTCTTACCATCTTCACTCATACTGTATTAGCGTCATAAAAATGCAAATAACACGGACGGGTTTTGAAGTATTAAAAAAACACTCCCTTAAAAACACAGCACCCTGTTCCGTAACCGTTAATATCCCACTTTCGCCGAAAAACAAGAGCATTAACAGAAAATTAATCACGTCACTAGCTCTTTAAGCCGATCACAATATTTTGAAGTGTATTCGGCTTTCTTTCTTTCTTTCTTTTTTTCGCACGACAACATTATCTTCAATTAAATCTTGAAACCAACGGTCACAATTAGGGCGCATGCGCTTAAACCAACCGATACAATAAATGCACATGCACCCACAAAGAAATATGCTATCAGACTATATCTACAATTATGAGAAGATTGGAAATAGCTTGTTAAATATAAATCAGATGTGTCGTTCTTGCTCTGTGATGATATATGTTTCACGACACAACACAATGATCAGAAAACATCAATTGTGATATTAATCTTAAGGACGTGTTTATCCCAAACATGTCGTTAATAAGTGTTTTCTAGTTTGTATTGCAAAGAATCATGGCCCTGGGGGCTCTTTTATGCTGGGGACCAGCATTACATCGCATGTCCATTACATCGCGTTTTGCTAGGATAGCGTGTCTGTCTCTCACCTCTGACTCTCACTTTGAAGGTGGGTCTGGTTGAAAGGATAGTGTACTTGACTCTCACTTTGAAGGTGGGTCTGGTTGAAAGGATAGTGTACCTGACTCTTACTTTGAAGGTGGGGCTGGTTGAAAGGATAGTGTACCTGACTCTTACTTTGAAGGTGGGTCTGGTTGAAAGGATAGTGTACCTGACTCTCACTTTGAAGGTAGGGCTGGTTGAAAGGATAGTGTACCTGACTCTTACTTTGAAGGTAGGGCTGGTTGAAAGGATAGCGTGCCTGTCTCTCACTTTGAAGGTGGGGCTGGTTGAAAAAATAGTGTAACTCAAACAAAACTTAAATAAACCTCACCATAACCGAGATGCCTAGGCAACTGTATCTACAACACTCCAAAAATAAATACACCATCATTTTGTTTTTTACTTCTCTAGTAAAAATTTTCCAGATAAAAAGGTATATTTTTAGATTTGTATATTATATCCTTATTGTATTATTTTATCTTTGCTTTTCATTTCACTACAGCAATTTGAATTTACAAATTCAAGTCTCCAATTTTTTTTAAGGACATTAGATTCCTGACAAGCTAGAAACTCTTCCCCTCCCAAGGGGAGTCGGTTGAACCTTACCTTTATTCCTATTGGTTGTACGTTAGAATATGGTTATCTGTGTAGAGAGGTGGGGGAAACACAACATAATGGACTTGCAACGTATTTGTACCATAAACGCGATGTAATGGACANGGTTGAAAGGATAGTGTACCTGACTCTTACTTTGAAGGTGGGGCTGGTTGAAAGGATAGTGTACCTGACTCTTACTTTGAAGGTGGGTCTGGTTGAAAGGATAGTGTACCTGACTCTTACTTTGAAGGTGGGTCTGGTTGAAAGGATAGTGTACCTGACTCTTACTTTGAAGGTGGGGCTGGTTGAAAGGATAGTGTACCTGACTCTTACTTTGAAGGTGGGGCTGGTTGAAAGGATAGTGTACCTGACTCTTACTTTTAAGGTAGGGCTGGTTGAAAGGATAGCGTGCCTGTCTCTCACTTTGAAGGTGGTGCTGGTTGAAAAAATAGTGTAACTCAAACAAAACTTAAATAAACCTCACCATAACCGAGATGCCTAGTCAACTGTATCTACAACACTCCAAAAATAAATACACCATCATTTTGTTTTTTACTTCTCTAGTAAAAATTTTCCAGATAAAAAGGTATATTTTTAGATTTGTATATTATATCCTTATTGTATTATTTTATCTTTGCTTTTCATTTCACTACAGCAATTTGAATTTACAAATTCAAGTCTCCAATTTTTTTTAAGGACATTAGATTCCTGACAAGCTAGAAACTCTTCCCCTCCCAAGGGGAGTCGGTTGAACCTTTATTCCTATTGGTTGTACGTTAGAATAGGGTTATCTGTGTAGAGAGGTGGGGGAAACACAACATAATGGACCTGCAACGTATTTGTACCATAAACGCGATGTAATGGACACGCGATGTAATGGACATGCGTTTTAATTGTATACACCCTTTTTCTGCACGCGTTTAGTGTCGCGTGACACAAGACGGAAAATTGCCACGCGTTTTGTAGCTTCCCCCTCCCCCCTTTAACCTTATTTTAAAAAAAATTAACATTTAAATCATCAAGTGGTTTTTTTTTGCAAAATAAAAAAAATATCACTTCAATTTACATCAATCCCACTAGGATGGAGACCTCCTTGCAACTGGACTTAAACCCTCTACTGTGGCCGCATAATCTAAGGCACTACGCTCACAGTAGACTAGACTACCTGAGATCTAGGTTCGAATCTCGGTCGGGTGTACTAAGGGTGGTTTTTACTAAATGACTTTACACTATCTCCACGCAAATGCGGGTTCACTTCCCCTAAATATAACCTTCCTGATCTCTTAAAACCATTAGCATCATTAGTACATAAATGTATAACCAGAATGAGTAGAAAGACAAGGTGCGAATAAAAACTGGACTTAATCTTGTCTAGTTGTCTATTGATGTCTAGACAGCGGACGACAGACAAACGGCGCGTTTGCATAAATTACTCCATTATACGCCATGTAATTTTTTAAAAATGTCACGAATTTTTGCCTCTAGCGTTTTGTAGGACATGACAGCATGTCTTGCAGAACGCGATAGCAACTTAAACGGACAATATAACATAAAATTATCAAGTTATTTCGCGTGATTTACAAAATGGACGGCATTTTGCCATCGGATGTCACGCGTTTCTAATAGCGTGTTAATTTCTGCGCCACTCAAACAGATTTTGCTCTTAATTCTCAGCGAATGTGCGAATAAAGTTTATTTCAAGGTGTCAGACACTTATTTAGTCTACCCTGATAGTTGAGAGTGTTAAATATAAATTAACGAATCTGTCCTAATACCCAGGTGCTGGAAATAGGTACTCAGAAAGCGCGATTTAAATACATAATTTCAATGAAATAATACATTTCGTTTTTGTGTTATTTTATTCTTTTTTTTTTGTACAATATAGGGCATACATCACATAGCAAAATACTGCAATACATTCAAACATATACATTTAATAATATCCAACATAACTGAATTGTGCAACAAAGGTAAAAAAAAAGTTTTTCAACCGACGAGGGGCTCATAGTCTCGCATGCTGACCAACTTTAAAAACTGATAATTCCTGATATTAATGTTTATTGAAAAACCAAATAAATAATCATATGTTTGTGTTTATACACCGATGTTTTTTGTAGTGTTCCGTTGAAAAATGTTGGTATAGTTTGTTCACGATAAATTCTGGCTTTTCATATTATAGTAAAAAACTGACTAAAAGTAGTTCTGTTATCCTCCTTGAAAATAAGTTTTACATAGACATAGTTTTTTAAAGTGATAAATATATTTGCACAGGGAATGAATACCAAACTTTTTTTTTTTAATTTTCAACTATCATAAAAGTCCAAAATTACCGTGAACACTATATATTTGAATTAAAACAGACATTTTAGTGTTGTAGTTTGTTTTAAAGCATTTTCACACAAATACGTAAATTTATACTAATTGTTTTTATTTATGTACAAATATACAATCAAATATTCAACAAATATATAACAACATTTCTTTACCAATATTGTATGGAGATTCGTAACTCTTTAAATTGACCCAACGTTGTCGATGTTTTCTTTAGATAAAAGTTGAGTTACATAAATTCAAACAAGTCTGCATTCATTTATCCAAAATCTAGGAGAGATGAAACTTAACTATCCCTAGAAACAAAATGTCGTAACTTCAACTACTTAATTAAAATCTTTAAAAAGGATCATCATATAACATAAAGCTGCACAATAATATTTAAATTAAACCTAAGGGAATAACGTGTAAATGAACGCATTTCCTCAGATTATCATTTAATATAATTTCACTGTTTGTCGTAAATTACACCCTGAAACATATTATGTAAATGTGGTTTTACTAAAACACTAATATAATTTTGCACTGGGTTTCCACCCAGTGTTACTTTCATCTATGTTTTGTACTTGCCAGTCTAATTTACATATAGCTATTAGTTTAAAACTAAACAACTTTGTTTTAAAATAAGCAAACTGTTATATATAATATGATTTCCATAGTAAAAGTCTTTTGGAAATTATAAACATATTATTTTGCTTTCATTAATGATAACATTTTACTATATTATTAATGTTATTTTATAGGTATTGATAATATTCACCTAAAGTGACAGCAAATGTCACATGAATTGATGTATGAATGCGTGAAAGTAGATCTAGCTATAAGATAAGGTTCATCCTGTGACAGCTAGACTTTAGGTATGGGTACTTTAACGTTAAAACTATTAATCTAAAAGGTTCTTTAAATTAAACCAAAGTTACTGATTTGCTTCAAAATATGACACATGACGTGTAATATGTGCCTAACAAAAAAGGATACATTATTTTGTTTGAAATTTTTATAATGAATTTTACTATCTTCTGAATAAAAACAAAATAGCATTTAATTAACAATTAAGAGTGTTAAGAGGTATTAAGGATAAAATATTTTAACTAAATTTTTAACAAGTGTTTTTTATTATAGCCCTTTAGATACTTAAAATATAAAATGTAATAAAATAAAATTAATAAGAAGAAATATTAAAAATAAATTAATTTTCATATGAAAAAAATATTGGAAACAAAGCAGAATAAACCATATTTCACTTTTGTCAGCTTTCCAGATTCAATTTTAACTAATATCTACTTTTGTCACTTACGACCTTTAAATTCACCGCTACATAGCGTATTTAAACGTTCATTTTATGGACATGTAGCTTGAACGAATGTCTTGAGTTATGGCATTCTAACTCGGTCGGTAGTGTGTCTGTCTACTGAGCTAAGGGTCCCGGGTTAAATTAGTGACATGGCCGTCAAATGTATTATTGGTGAAATGTGGGTTTTCCCTTTCACAGTGATGAATTAACGACCGGGTGTGGATGTTGTGTCCATACTAGATTTAAGTTAGTTTATAAGTCGTGTGCTTATATAATAATTAGTCGGTTCAGAAAGTGCACGTTAAATATCTAAAATAAATTAAAGTTGTTGTCTTGAGAGGATCGTTTAATTGGTGTAGAATATTACTCAGTAACGCATATATCAATCGTGTCTTAAGGTTGTAGTGTAGAAAACGCGAGAAAGGCCAATTATTTTGCAGTTTGTAAAGCAAAACTTTTTTTTTTTTTTCCAAAATAAATAAAATGTTGCTCCAGCAGAAACATAGTGACCTCAACAGTCCTTGAATCTGCCCAGGGTGTCCTGGAATTTAATTACAGCTTTTCCCCCTTCATTTAAAAAGTTCAAGTTTCTCATCTAATTCCGCTATGTTCATGACTCATGTTTAACAACTGTTGATACCACCACGTGAATAAAATTAAACTTTTTATTTCTACTTGAGCAATATTTTTTTTATTTTGGCTAAAAAAATTATAAAAAAAAACTGCAAAAACACTAGACATTTCTCACGTCCACTTCCACCCCACTTTAACTTTGTATCGCAAGGTCAAACGCAGATGTCAGTGATTATTTTTTACCTCTATTTCACTCTTAGTTCGCGTTATTTCCGCAAGCAATGCTAATTTACTGTCAAATTCAATTAGGATGAAACTTGTTTGACAGCTGCAAGATATTAAAACAATTTTCAGATCTTTCTACGTCAAGTCAAGTCAAGTCATGAGATCTAAAGCTGTACATTTTGATAAATAATAATTATCAATACCTATAAAATAATTATAATAATAGCATGTAATAGAATAATATCAATGCTAACCTCAAAAGATTTGTGTTTCTAATTTTCTTCTAACCGGAATCTTACTATAGCCGAGTAAAGTTTGTTCATGTTTATTTTGGCCTTTTATATATATATATAGTTATAGTTATAAAACTACTGAAAATTGGTTCTATATATACGTCCACGCCACATAAATATGTTTTGTCAATTACCTAAGTACCCACTTCAGTGGCCGAATGGTCTAAGGCATCACTCTCATGTTAGACTAGCCTGCTAATGAAGGGGAGATCGGGGTTCAAATACCTGTTGGGTTTACCAAAGTTGTTTTTTCCAAAATGGTTTCCCACTCTCCTTCCACGCATAAGTGGGTAGATTACCTCTAAACTGCTTCCTTCCTCATCCCTACTCCGTTCAAGTAATGATCAAATATGCATATAACCTAAACAGGTAATAAGACGCGATGACAAAATAAAAAATACCTAGGTGAAGACAGTTTACATCGCTAGTCAACGGAACTAGACATATTTTCGGAGTGGATGAGTACGAAACTGTTTTTAGTAAGGACGTCAAACCCGATTCTTCGATAGTCCTGATTCTTACAGGTGACTAAAGAATTCAGAATCAAGTTTTATATCACAGTTTTTTATACCTCTAATACTATATACCCACCTCGGTGGCGTAGTTAGCTAACGCGATAGTTTAGTGTTGAGCTCGACTGCCGAGGACGGGGAGATCAAGGTTCGAAATTCGGTTGGTTGAACTGGGGGTGGTTTATCCTAAATGGTTTTCCACTCTTTCTCCATATAAGTGCGGGTTCACTTCCTCTAAATGCAATCTTATCAATTCCTAGCCCATTAGCGTAATTAGTACTTAAGCGTATAACCTGAACGGTTAGTAATACACAGTGCTAAAAATAAAAATACTACTAGATATCAAATCACAATAAATGGAAGTTATGGAATTCAAACGAAATTACAACATTCCTAATTGGGTAATTTTCAATATTACCATTATTAGTTGTTTTTTATCGTTTCCCTTGAGTACCGGCAAATTGTAAATGTATTAAATACGACCTTTGTGTTCAAGTGATATTAATGAAAATCAAACATGGTCGTTTTGTTTAAGTATTTGTTTTACTATTCACACTTTTTATGGGGTTTTTTAAACCAAATTTCGGTCAAATATTTAAAATAAAATAGGTTTAACGTGAAGTTGGCTGCGTGAAAAAGGATTGAAACTTGTACATGCTGAGAATCCAAAAATCTAGGTTAAAATCTAGGAATCAGAATCGAGAAAAGAAGATTTCTCGACATCTATATCTTTTAGTATATTCTCAAAAGTTAAAAAAGACCAAAGCTACCGTGAACGGGCTATAAATAGTAGAGTGTAGGAATATAAACATTATTAAAAAATAAATATATTTATTGGAACATGAAACGACACTTTAGGTTGACGCTGTCGACTTCAGGGGTTGTCGGAACGCTATCGGTTAGATTACAAGTCCTCTACAGTCACGACTGAAACAAGATTACACGTCACATTTTGGTCTGTTCATGACAAAAAAATCAACACGATCGATATAGAGCCTATAGTTGTTTTTTACTTTTTAAGCATGCTGTTAACGATTTTAATTCGAAATTTGTTTATGGAATATTTATTTTAAAAAAACCTACTAAAATTAATGGGAATGGTTTAGTAGTTTTGTATGTAAATGAATGATTTATATTTTAGTTAAATAATCTATCCTTTTATTTTATTTTAATAATCTCATGATTTACATTTTTTTAATTTAAAAGTTTTCTTTCAAAAACAAATGTATTGTTTTCATATGTTTAAGGATTATGGTTTTTTCTCCTCAGGCCTGGTCGATAATGTTAAAATGGTGTACTTGTATCTAAGATACGCTATTTGACTCCCGATTGGGTCTAAATATGTTCCTCACTTGCTGATTAATCCCGTGAAGTGCGGGAGTTTGAGTTCTGTGTGTGCGTTTCCAGGCACTGTTAACTCCAAATTGTGATAAACGCTTGTAAAATCCTTATTGGCATTGATAATATTCATATCCGCATTGGTAGACACTTGGAAAAAGATGTCAGTATTGTTTTGACTAGACTGCCGGTGATAGGGAGATCGGAATTCGAATCCCAATCAGTTTAATGGAGGGTTTTTTAATTCCTAAATGACTTTACACTCTCCTATCACGTAAATGCGGGTAATCTTCCTCGATATTCAACCTTCCAATCTCCTACCACACAATATTCAAATAACCCAAAAAGGTATTATAAAAATCAATGTTAATTCAACCTTATGAAATAGTTTTAAATTGCAAATATCGTGTAAAGTAAAATTTGACAACAGGTATAGAAAGAAGATCCTAGTTCGATTCAGGATGAAATCATCGAAAAACTGAATCTACTCTTTATTTAATGAATAAATATTTAGTCGATTTGTCTGGGTAGGTAACTTTGTATTGGGCGTAGAGATCTATGGCGAATGCATACGCTTGTACAGGGTGGCCGACGGAAAAGTAGCCCACCTCCTATATCCAGCAGGCGCCTCACTCTGAATTGGAGGAGGTCAATCCCCTTCTACCCCGTCTTGTGCTTTAGGCAAGCAGTTCACTTGCTCATTCTTCATGTCACAATATGGATGGAAGGGGATTGACCTCCTCCAATTCAGAGGAAGGCGCCTGCTAGATATAGGAGGTGGGCTACTTTTCCGTGGGCCACCCTGTACAATTAACTCTACATGATTAGAGAAGCTTAGGAAAGCGAACTGATCTTTAGTACGAATAGAGCTACATCAAGTATAATTTTCGTAACATTTGAAAGGTGGCATCTGTACATGGGAATCGAACCAGGTAACCTTGACTTAGTGCGTCAAAGCACTACCCCTGAGCTCAATAATCGCCGGTGGCATTGGTATCAATGATAGAGCTCTTAGTATCCGATGATTTCCACGTGTCCATCACAGACTCTGCCTTAACCTTTGAGTGAAGGATAACCCTTAGCACGGGACGAATCCTGGATAGCTCAGGGATAAAGCAGTAGAGCTAAACCAAAAGTCCCAGGTTCGATTCCAGTGTCCAGGTGTCATTTTTAGAAATCCACGAGTATCGTACTGCTGTATGCTAGGTTATATTGTAAGTCATATTTTAATTTATTTTTTTAAACTGTGTTTAAAAACAGCAATTTTAAAAATCATAATACAAAAACTGAAGCTATTTTATTCATGAAAAAAAAAGCTCCATTTGCAAACCTAAGATGTTCAAAAGATACCCCCCTTTTTTTTTGCACTGCGTTTTAATACTTATCCGGGCTAACCGCACATCTACACTATTATATTAGGGATGAGGAAATAACAGAATTAGAAGAAATTCACCCACACCTGCGTTTAAGGAGAATGGGTACTGGGTAGCCATTTAGGAAAGATTACAATCAGTACCAGGATTCGAACCCTCACCTTCTCGGCACGGGCATTCCAGTCTATTTATTACGATAGGCCCACCTTGACTTTTCCAAGAAAAATGTGTAAATCTTACATTGTAAGAATGTATGCATGTATGTATGTATGTATGTATGTATGTATGTATGTATGTATTATGCATGTACCTGTATGTATGTATGTATGTATGTATATATGTATACATATGTACGTATGTATTATGTATGTATGTATGTATGTATCTGTGTAGGTTTAGGCTCTATATATGTATTTACATGTCTATGTATATAGTATGTATGTATATGTTTCTATGTATGCATGTATGTAGATATGTATGTGTATATGTTTAAGTACACATATATGTATGTGTATATGTTTAAGTATGCATATATGTATGTTTGCATGTAATTATATTCATTCCTCTTCCTTCCTTCATACTCATTCATATAAATTACTCTAATGTATGTATATATGTATACATATGTATACGTATGTATGTATGTATACATATGTATGTATGTATATATGTATACATATGTATCTATGTATATATGTATACATATGTATGTATGTATATATGTATACATATGTATGTATGTATATATGTATATATATGTATGTATGTATATATGTATATATATGTATGTATATATGTATATATATGTATGTATGTATATATGTATACATATGTATGTATGTATGTATACATATGTATATATGTATGTATACGTATGTATATATGTATACATATGTATACATACATATGTATGTATACATATGTATGTATACATATGTATGTATACATATGTATGTATACATATGTATATATATATGTATGTATACATATGTATATATGTATGTATACATATGTATATATGTATGTATACATATGTATATATGTATGTATACATATGTATATATGTATCTGTGTAGGTTTAGGTTCTATATATGTATTTACATGTCTATGTATATAGTATGTATGTATATGTTTCTATGTATGCATATATGTATGTTTGCATGTAATTATATTCATTCCTCTTCCTTCCTTCATACTCATTCATATAAATTACTCTAACGATTATATTATTGACACTTTTAGAAGGGATTAAAAGTATTCGTAGAGTAAACCAGGGCTACTTACTTACACTATGGCATTAGGAACTCAAGAGTTCATTTTCCGCACTTACAAAAAGTACGACACCTATTCCTATCCTGAGCTAGTTCTATCCAGTTCACCTCATTACACCTTATCTCTTTTAGGTACATTCTAATATTATCCTCCCTTCTGGGTCTTTCCAATGGTCTTTTCCCATTGAGTTTGCCAGTCAGTATCCTGAACAAGGTTCTAGAATCTCCCATTCGCGCTGCATGTCCTGCCCATAGAAATCTGCGAGACTTGAATAGATCAGGGTTAAATCATTAATATTCTTGCATCCAGTCATGTGATCTGCAGCTGTCGATTTTGATGGGTATCATCAATACTTATAAAATAATACTAATTATATAGTAAAATGTTATCATTTATGACCCCCCAAAAAAGGTATGATTTTCCAAATGTTGCTCCACATGTCCATTCATAAGGACATTAATGTTTGTGTATATAGACCTTATTCTACAAATATACAATGTATATGATTATAAACCGTAACTTTTATAGGAGCCTAGGTTCAACCACCAACATTGATATAAAGTCACAAAAATTTGGAATTCTAGAATTATGTTTTATTTGATTTACTAATAATTATAATGTTCATCTATAAGATTATGAAATGCTTCTAATAATACTTCCTTAATGATTACTGTATTATTTCGCTTTACAGTAATAATTAACGGGTTAAGTATGTAAATACAATATTATAATATTTCCCTGCCATTGTGGCGACATTAATTTCCAGTTTTCAAATAATAGGCTTCCTATGAAAATCTGACTGTATCTCATATATATATATATACCCTATGTTATATATCCATTATGTATGTATACATATAGGTAGATAGATAAGTAGATAGATAGATAGATAAATACACTAAGAAAAAAATGCGTTTAAGATAATTGTAATAATATTCACTTGGAAAGATGAAGAAAAACCACACCTCTGTAAAATAAAAATGAATTACGATGTATTTAGTATGGTTTTTCAATTCAGAATTAGGCGCGTTAGCCCTGCGACTTAAACTCTCTGCGTGAAAATTATAGGCCGTTGTTAAACTCTTAAAATTACTAGAGGTTTTTTCCTCCCCAAGTCCTTTTCACAAGATTTGCCTTAAACTTTGACTACTTAATGAAATCAGTAGTGCCAACTTTTTAACTCTTGCTTCTTTTTAATATATTTTAATTATATGGAATATAAGAAGTTCTGTAACTTTATTTAAAGCTGTTCTTAGTACTAAAATTAATCGTACATAAAATTAATAAAATAATCAAATTAGTTGTTCAGAGTGTATCTTTTTAATGACTTTGGTTATGAGCACTTAACGCGAAGGAACATTTTGATCCCTCTTGCCTCTCTTTCTTTCGCAGCACTTAAGGAATATATTTTTCCCTTTTCCAAGATTCAAACCCAATTTCCTTCAGAAGTGGTCGTTACAACGTATGATTCAAATCATTTCACCAATCTTGTTCACGAACGAGGTGCTAATTCAACAGTAAAATGTTTTATTTCACTTCAATAATTGTAAGCGTATTTTTGTTAAAATCGGATACACACCCAAACAATTTTTTTTAAATTAATGTTATCAATACATTAAAGTTTTACATATATTTTCTTTTTACCGCACTGGTGGTCATGCGGCCTGTGGTGTCAAATTGGAAATATACTGTATTACCGGTGACAGGTAGATCGAATTTCGAATCCCAGTCGAATTGTTTTCTATGTGTGATTTACTATCACGGTTTTCCCAACTCCTCTTTTTGTTAATTCGAGTGCATTGTATTTTAAAATTAGTTTCCTTATCTCTTGTATAACATTATGAATAGCCCATCTGTCAAGCTTATAAAAAAACATTTCTAATGGGAAACAAAGCTCAAAAAGCTTGGTTGATGGAAATTTAAATTTGATTTGGTTTTTAGCTCCGTGTCTTACTGCTCGTCTGGGCTAAACGCATTTAATTACACATATAGTGTAGAGAGCAGAAAGGTAATAATTAGAATAAATATACAGGCATTTTTAAGGAAGAAGTAGGCTTAACCATTTAAGAAAAAAAAACCTCATTACACCCTGGTAGGATTCGAACCCCAACCTCCATGCCACTGGCAATATAGTGTATTACGAGAGAAATGTCTTAGACTCTATGCCTAGAGCATTTGGGAACCAATGTGTGTAACTGCTTTTTTATAATACGTAAATTATAGTAAATTAATATAACCAGCAGGAGTCAATATTAAAATAAATTTTAAACTCTAAATGCGTATTATATGTAATGAGCCAAAAATTATTCTAGTAAGTTTGAGAAACTTTTGTAATTTAACATTTTAAAAATGTGTTATCGGTTTTTAAATAAAGTAAGTTGTATGTTATATTTATTTAAAATAATATTTCCTGCATCATGGAAAAAAATTTAATGTAACTAATATTTAAAAAAAAGTAAAATACATCTTTTCAAAAGCATAAATGTAATGTAATGTATGAAAAGTATATAGAAAGTATTGTGTTACTGGAAAATAATCTTTCCCAAAATCTTAATGAGTATTACGTTAAACTGAAGAACCAATAACTTTATGGCACTAGGAACGTTAAATTTCATTACCGCACTTACAAAAGTACGCCACCTATCCCTATCTATAGCTAGTTCAATCCAGTCCACCTCATTACACCCTCTCTCTTTCAGGTCCATTATAATGTTATTCTCCTATCTTCATCTAGGTCTTCCAAATAGTCTCTTTCCATTGGGTTTACCAGTCAATACCTTGGACATGGTTCTAGATTCTCCCATTCGCGTTGCATGTCCTACCCACCGTAATCTACGAGACTTTATTATCCTAAAAATATCTTGTCACGAGTACAGGACATGTAACTCATCATTATTTAACTTCTTCTGCTCCCTTTTTGGGCTAAATATCTTCCTAATAACCTTGTTTTCTAACATCCCACATTTATTTTCATGTCTCCATGTTTCACGCCCGTAGAGAACAACTGGTAAAACTACGGTTTTATATATTCTAAGTTTTTATATTCCTTAAAAGAAGGTGAGATGTTAACTAACTGAGTAATAGCATGTATTTCCCGAATGTATTATTTTATTAATTTTCACTTTAATATCGTTATTACTATTTAAAATATTCCTAAACATTTAAACTCATTAACCCTGCCAAATTATACGTTGTTCACAGTAATCTCTAGATTATTGTCCTCAATCTGTGCTATTTGTGTGATCAAATCATCTGCGTATTCTAATAACTGCATTGTACCGTTTAATATAAACTCTTCCCTTCTATCTTGCATTACCCTAGTATTATACTCAAAGACTACATTAGAAAGTAATGGGGTAAGTAGGGCCTACATTTCCTTGTTTCAATCCATTATGTATTAAACAATTTTTTTAAATTATTTAAAATGAAAAAATCTCTATTAACTTGCATCTACGCGTTTTTATATTTTACAACGGAAGCACTTTTATCGATAAACAATGTTTAGTCATAAGCCACAGTCTATATATATATATATATTCTTCGAAAACAGCGACTTTTAAATATTTAATATAGACCTCAAAATGAAAATAGCATGCGCCATTTTTTACCACCCTAAGATTAAAGTAAAGTCTCTATTAATAAATATTTAATCCTAAAACATACGATTGAATTTTTCATACTTATCCTATGCTTAAAATAAGTAGATGTTTTAGTAAAATTGTACCCAAATGGTATAACCAATTACGTTCATTAGTTGCACTTTGCATACCCCCCATATAAATCAGTACGTATTTATAAAACTATAAAAGTTTCATTACAACTTGTAACTCACTAAATCATTTGGATTAGGAATGCAAATAGAAGTGAAACTGTTACATGGTAAGCACTCACCCATTTAGTTTGAAGCCATTAAACTTGGGAACGATTTTATTGACTGAACTTTTCACTATTTGTTTATGTATTCGTTTTAAAGTATTTTAAATATAATTATATTGAAAAAATATATATATAAGAGCAACCAGGAAAGATAAATTGTCTTTAGATGTTCCAGCACTTGATTAATTGAAATATTAATTTTATTTAATGTTAGAAGGCAGAATACAGTGTAATAAATTATACTCTCCCAATAACATATTTAGCTATTGCATAGATGTGATATATGGTGGTAATTTGTATCGCCATTCAACATGCGTTTGGATCAAACAAAATGATGTAGAAAAGTCGGCATTGACCGAAGGTCAATAATTTATATAACAGATGCCGAAATTAACCCAATATGCCACTTATTGGATAAAAATATAGATTTTTGAACTGTGATGATAAGGTTACTCATAAGGCGACACGATTATAGCTAGCCGGTTTTCTACCTCACGAATTTAGGTATATTGTTTTTAAAGAGTGTCTAGTATAAAACAGTTCAAATATGTTTATTTTATATTCTGTTTCTAGAGATGATTAATGTGCTACTTATATATAATATTTGAACGCTATTTATACAAAAGTTCCCAATGCCATAAAGAAGTGGTTGTCTTTAGAAACAATTTATTGATTTGCAAATTTGTACAAAAATCACAAAAAATCTTAATTTTCGATGGCTTTTTTTTTTTTTTTTT
>CABFWB010002696.1:79393-99296 GCA_902151455.1 Timema bartmani | reverse complement strand
AGCAGTACAAGCCACCAGACAAGCAGTACAAGCCACCAGACAAGCAGTACAAGCCACTAGACAAGCAGTACAAGCCACTAGACAAGTAGTACATGCCACCAGACAAGCAGTACAAGCCACTAGACAAGCATTACATGCCACCAGATAAGTAGTACAACCCACCAGACAAGCAGTACAAGCCACCAGACAAGCAGTACAAGCCACCAGACAACCAGTACAAGCCACCAGACAAGCAGTACATTCCACAAGACAATAGTACAAGCTACAAGCCAGGAGTGTAAATCACCAAACACTTGTAATGTAGTAAAAACTTCCTCACACGGAATCTTGTGATGGGACGGGTGTTGCCTTCACTCGACTGATCACAGCTGCAATTACCTCTCGGTAACAACTTGCTGGAACTAGTTTTATAAATCGTGCTTTGGGTAAACATAGTAATCTCCGCCTGGATATTGTTATTCGGTCCGGTAATGAGTTTCTACATTTATAATGTACAACGTAACATTACCGAGTTAACGACAGTTTACTGGGATGAAGTAGGATCACTGTGTTTAGTCTCTTATTGCGTCACATCTTGATTAATTTGTTTTGGCTAGTATTTAATTTGCATTATGGGAAAGACCTTTACTCTCCGGCTTTCGTTTAGTTCCTTATTTTTTAATGTTGTCCTGTGGACGTTTAATTCCTACTAAGACACGTTTTCGTAATAAAGACATAAAGCGGTGCGTTATTAATTTGCAAACCTCTTGGGAGGATCTCATACGCCATCTGTCACGTCATAACATTTTAAAACATACATTTATATTTTGGATTAAACACTTTCTAGAATATTTCACAGGGCTATAAAATTAATATAACTCTTTTGTAGGATATTTCATTAGTTTACCTCTTTATACCCTTTACTTTTTTGTCATGCAAAGTATCAGTATTCCTCTACAAGTTCATGGTAAGTATCAGTATTCCTCTACAAGTACATGGTAAGTATCAGTATTCCTCTACAAGTACATGCTAAGTATCAGTATTCCTCTACAAGTACATGCTAAGTATCAGTATTCCTCTACAAGTTCATGGTAAGTATCAGTATTCCTCTACAAGTATATGGTAAGTATCAGTATTCCTCTACAAGTTCATGGTAAGTATCAGTATTCCTCTACAAGTACATGGTAAGTATCAGTATTCCTTTACAATTACATGGTAAGTATCAGTATTCCTCTACAAGTGCATTGTAAGTATCAGTTATTCATCAAGAAAGCTTGTAAACTCTTAAGTACTGCTCGTGTTGATATAAGTGAAGATTGTTCTATATTGTCCCCTCTGATCTCTCAATTAATGAAGGATTAATGTCGCGCCTGTACCCGGGGTTGATGCAACACAGCTAACAGTGTTGTGTTTCTGTGTGTATCTTTCAAAGGTCTAAGTGTTGAATTGTGATGACTTGGAATCATTTGGTGCCTCAATATTAGGGGCGTGGGAAGTCTACTTTTTCAATTCGAAGCGAACTCGAATCAAATATATGAAATATTCTCGAAGCCGAATTGAAGTTTGAATAATTTTTGTTGGTTTTTTTTACACTAATAATATATTAAATTGTTGTTTATTAAACTTTATGCTATTTATTGAAATCACCCAGAACATATTTTATTGTACTTATTGTTATTAATATTTCATTTTAATCTAATAAATCAAGTTATATTACAACTTACAATAATTCAATTACTTAGGAGTGTTCCAAATAAACATTGTTTTATATTATATATAAATGGAAATAATTGACTGTAGATCGAGTATTTTAGCTGTCAATATTTTATTGACGAAGCTTCGAAGCCGGAATTATTTTTGAAATGAAGTCGAAGCCAAAGTCTAAGATATACGGGTCTGGCTACTCTTTAGTTCCAGTGATCAGACATTGAAGCCAAATGGCGTTAGTGTCGTTGCGGAATAGCGCGTGCGCAATTTAAATTTTGAAGATAAGTTTGAACCCCCAAGTTTATATTGTACTGTTAGGCAGAAATTATTTTAAAATCAAATAGCCGAAGCTATTATTTATGCTTTTTAGTAAGGAATTCTCCATCTAGATATCATATTCTGAAAATTGAAAAATGACACCTGAACACGGGAATCGAACCCGGGACCTCAGGCTTAGTATGCCAATGCTTTGCCACTGAGCTATCCAGGAATACAGGCCTTTAAAGTATGAGTGAAGAATGACCCTGAGTACGGGAAGATTCCTGGATAGCTCAGTGATAGAGCATTGGCGTACTAAGCCAGAGGTCCAGGGTTCGACTCCCGTGTCCAGGTGTCATTTTCAATTTTCAGATGTAATTATTTTATCCCGAATGTGATAACTAGTGAATAAAAAGAATATCCCACATCAAATGATAACATACAAATTACAATTGAGTGTATTTAAAAAATATTAATTCACATTCTACAGTCTGAGTGGTGTTATTTAGCTATCTTAGAGGGTACGTTCTTGCATAAGGCTCAATACCGAGGCAAATAAATACCACTCACATTTCACTTTTACTCATTTTGTTCTTGCATACCATCTATAAAGTTTCAATATTGTTTCATTATTTAAAAAATAAGATCTAAACATAGTACTTTGGCACTTCCGTCTTTATAATGGTCCCAGGTTTTTTTCCCACCTTCAGGAAGACATTTTTAAAATACTATATTTGACTTAAGCTCCAAGACAATTATTGATAGTACCTATCATCCCTAAATATTATTAATTAAATTACTGTAGTATTATTACTTGCAGCAACATATCGATTGTTACTACCAAGCTGTAGTACAGTCATATTAAAAGAGTTTAACACGTCAGGATGTGATCAGTTTCAGTCCTTTATGAATAATTTAATACTTTTGTGGCAAGTGCCATTAAAAAAACTAAACAAATAGGGTTACTTTTTTAATGTGATGTTGTAAAATAATTTAGAATGCAAATAATATAATTTTAGCTTCCGTCGATTCTCCCTATCTTTGTGAGTGTATTCATACAAAAAACTATCAATTTTTTAATAATTAACAAAAATAAGTGAAATATTTATGGTAAGGTTTTTGAGCATCGTCCCCTTCTTACATAACCTTTCTAACCTTTCATGTGCAAATAAATGTCCTTCGTCTGGATTTTGATTTTAATGAGATGTCTGAGTATTACAAAATCAAAATATTAAATAGGCCTAGATATAATTATAGTATAATTTGATTTGCTGTTTACTTGCAAGTATAAATGGTAATATAAATTTCTTAATGATTTTGCTGTTTTGAGAAAATACAGTGTTTTACTTGTATCAGTTCTAGAGCACCATCCCCAATTAAAAAATAAACTTTTTTATTTTGGTGTATAAATAATGTCTAAAGTTAAGGCAGTAGAAAAGTCACTGTTATAATTTATAAATAAACATACAAGTAGCCAACGACTTAGGAGTGGTGGTAACTGATATCTAGAAGGAGTTTATTTTTATTGCAAACATTGATCAACCAATGTGGAAATAATTAAGAGAAAAACTAATCTTAAATTATAAAAAGCAATTGCACACGTTCCTTTTGCAAAATTCTTTCATCATTATCTGCTACAATCCACTATCGTAGAATATATTTTCGCCAAAAATGTTTTTTCACAAAATCTATCATTAGATTTTTTTTTCTAAAATTCTTTTGACCAGAAATATTTCTTGTATTTTTTTCTCACAATCAGGTCTCTCGAAATTTGAGGGCGTATAAACGTTGACACGTCAGTTTAAAAACAATCTGGAAACTTACATCATACATACAGCTGTTGTTATAAAACGTCACAACTATCCGCAACGATCACAACGCTTTCTCATGTAGTGGCAAATCGTGCAACTAAAAAGCTTCAACTTTTATATAGGGCCTTGAGTAGAGTGTCATAGGGATGGTCGAAGCTGACATTTTTTTCGAAGTTTCGAAGCCGAGTTGAAGCTTCGCCACACCCCTACTCAATATTGAAACAGCTTGAAAAATAAAAGTTTTCTGATCATTGGCAAAGTTTTAAAATTAATTTCCAAATCAAATTCTTGAATAATAAAACACTCTTTTAAAAGTATACATAGTACGAATAATATATCAAATAACCGTGTGCTTTGTTTTTTATTTGAAGGATTTCCTGACTGGTGTCAGAATTAAAACAAATTATTACTTTCGGTATTCATCCAAGTGGATGAAATGGCTTCGAGTGAGTTGGCTTTATTATGTGGTAGTGGCTGTAACTACCACAGTGTATGGGGGTTGAAACTACAGCAGATTAATATGGTTATAACTACAGCAGATTATGGTGGTTGAAATTACTGTATATTATGGTGGTTGAAACTACAGCCGATTAATGTGTTTGAACATAAAACAGATTAATGTGGTTGTAGCTACAGTAGATTATGGTGCCTGTAATTATATCAGATTATGTATGATGGTTGTAACTACATCAGATTAATTTGGTTAAAACTACATCAGATTAATGTGATTGTAACTACAGCATATTAATGTTGTTGTAAATACAGCAGATTATGTATGATGCTTGTAACTACATCAGATCAATGGGGTTTTAACTGCATCAGATTAATGTGTTTGAAACAACATATTAATGTGGTTGTAACTACAGCAGGTAAATATGTTTGTAACTACAGCAGAGGAATGTTGTTGTAAAAACAGCAGGCTATGTATGATGCTTGTAACTACATCAATGGGGTTGTAACTACAGCAGGTAAATGTGTTTGAAACTACAACAGATTAATGTGGTTGAAACTACAACAGATTAATGTGGTTGAAACTACAACAGATTAATGTGGTTGAAACAACAACAGATTAATGTGGTTGAAACAACAGCAGATTAATATGGTTGTAGCTACGGCAAATTAATGTGGCTGTAACTACCACAGATTATGGGGGTTAAAACTATGGAAGATTATGGTGGTCGTAGTTAGAGAAGATTACGGGTGCTGAAACTACCATGGAATCTTGTCCAAGTATTTATAGCGTATAAAGTTACCGTCATGGCGGAGAGAAGAGTTCATACTAATGTCACAAGTCTTGATTAAGAAATGAGCAACCACTCAACTATTCACTCGCTCCAAACCGAACATAATCACAGGTGACTCATTAGTCATGAATATTTCCACTAGAGAATGCACCTGAGGAGAAACAACGATTACTTTGGAAGAAACACAACCAGTCACGTGACCTTTCAATCAACCGATGGTGAGCCTGGTCCACCATACCACGTCACTTGACCTTTCGGTCAACTGATGGTGAGCCTAGTCCACCAAACCACGTCACTTGACCTTCCGGTCAACTGATGGTGAGCCTAGTCCACCAAACCACGTCACTTGACCTTCCGGTCAACTAATGGTGAGCCTAGTCCACCAAACCACGTCACTTGACCTTCCGGTCGACTGATGGTGAGCCTGGTCCACCAAACCACGTCACTTGACCTTCTCAATCAACCGATGGTGAGCCTTGTCCACCAAACCACGTCACGTGACCTTTCAATCAACCGATGGTGAGCCTGGTCCACCAAACCATGTCACTTGACCTTCCGATCAACTGATGGTGAGCATAGTCCACCAAACCACGTCACGTGACCTCCCGATCAACTGATGGTGAGCCTGGTCCACCAAACCATGTCACTTGACCTTCCAATCAACCGATGGTGAGCCTTGTCCACCAAACCACGTCACGTGACCTTTCAATCAACCGATGGTGAGCCTGGTCCACCATACCACGTCACTTGACCTTTTGGTCAACTGATGGTGAGCCTAGTCCACCAAACCACGTCACTTGACCTTCCGGTCAACTGATGGTGAGCCTAGTCCACCAAACCACGTCACTTGACCTTCCGGTCAACTAATGGTGAGCCTAGTCCACCAAACCACGTCACTTGACCTTCCGGTCGACTGATGGTGAGCCTGGTCCACCAAACCACGTCACTTGACCTTCCAATCAACCGATGGTGAGCCTTGTCCACCAAACCACGTCACGTGACCTTTCAATCAACCGATGGTGAGCCTGGTCCACCAAACCATGTCACTTGACCTTCCGATCAACTGATGGTGAGCATAGTCCACCAAACCACGTCACGTGACCTCCCGATCAACTGATGGTGAGCCTGGTCCACCAAACCATGTCACTTGACCTTCCAATCAACCGATGGTGAGCCTTGTCCACCAAACCACGTCACGTGACCTTTCAATCAACCGATGGTGAGCCTGGTCCACCATACCACGTCACTTGACCTTTTGGTCAACTGATGGTGAGCCTAGTCCACCAAACCACGTCACTTGACCTTCCGGTCAACTGATGGTGAGCCTAGTCCACCAAATCACGTCACTTGACCTTTCGGTCAACTGATGGTGAGCCTGGTCCACCAAACCACGTCACTTGACCTTTCGGTCAACTGATGGTGAGCCTGGTCCACCAAACCACGTCACTTGACCTTTCGGTCAACTGATGGTGAGCCTAGTCCACCAAACCACGTCACTTGACCTTCCGGTCAACCGATGGTAAGCCTAGTCCACCAAACCACGTCACTTGACCTTCCGGTCAACCGATGGTGAGCCTAGTCCACCAAACCACCACACTTGACCTTCCGGTCAACTGATGGTAGGCCTGTCCTACCAAACTTAACGTAATATAGGAAATTATTCAAACCGTCACCAAGATGATTCCAACAATGGCCCCTCTCACAGTTAACAGACTGTACTTGTTGTCACACCTGTAGATGAGTGTTCTAGTCCTTCTCACAAGTAACAGACTGTACCTGATGTCACAGCTACAGATTGGTGGTCTAGTTCTTCTCACAGTTAACAGACTGTACTTGTTGTCACACCTGTAGATGAGTGGTCTAGTCCCTCTCACAAGTGATAGACTGTACCTGCTGTCACACTTACAGATGGGTGGTCTAGTCCTTCTCACAAGTAACAGACTGTACCTGTTGTCACACCTACAGATCGGTGGTCTAGTCCTTCTCACAGTTAACAGACTGTACTTGTTGTCACACCTGTAGATGAGTGGTCTAGTCCCTCTCACAAGTTATAGACTGTACCTGTTGTCACACCTGTCGATTAGATCTAATAGTACTTCTGACCTCATTAAGACCTACGAAGCATATAATTAATTATGTTAATGCCCAAATAAAACATTCTAATAATGTGTCATGCATCTTCCAAATGTTGGTCTTCTGAAATGTGGGCTTGTTTTGCTAGTTCCTCATTCACTGCATTTAGCACTCACTGAACTCTGACTTTATCTACTTTACTCCAATATTCAAGGAATAGATAATATCTTTCAAAATAAGCTTCAGTTTACAAAACTGCATGGCCAACATTAATCCATTTGTGTTTTACATATTTCTCCAACACGAGGGGAGTTGACCAACTTGATATTTCGAGAATGTGTGGTGGGCATTTTTAAATAAAATTAATTTTAAAAACATTCTAGTAGTTGAGTAAAGAGCTAAAAATAACATATCCAAGAAATAAGATTTAAATGGTGTGATTATAATTAAAAGGTGAGAAAAGTCATTATTTAATAGCAAACTAATTAAATTAATTGGTATTTGGTTCAGGAAAAACAGTCAAGTAAAAAGTATATAATTTATCAAATTAAATTTACAGGTAGATAATTGCTCCCAATGTCAAATGTCAAAATAATATGAAGAGTGAATTTAAAAAAATATTGTGATATAGCTTGTGAGAAGTTTAATAAGTTTTTATTAAATAATTATTACTTCTTTCATGTTCATACAGTTTAAATATTATTTTCTTTGATAGAAAAAAGTATTAAATAAACTTATCAAGCCTGAATTCGGGAAACGCTGCAATGTATATAGGCATACAAGTTGTGTCTCACTTTTATGTCTACAAGTTTACAAGTTGTGTCTCACTACTTTGCTTACAGGTTTACAAGTTGTGTCTCACTTTTATGTCTAAAAGTTTACAAGTTGTGTCTCACTTTTATGTCTACAAGTTTACAAGTTGTGTCTCACTTTTATGTCTACAAGTTTACAAGTTGTGTTTCACTAATAGGTCTACAGGTGTACAAGTTGTGTCTCACTTTTATGTCTACAAGTTTACAAATTGTGTCTCACTACTTTGCTTACAGGTTTACAAATTGTGTCTCACTTTTTTGTCTACAAGTTTACAAGTTGTGTTTCACTAATAGGTCTACAGGTGTACAAGTTGTGTCTCACTTTTATGTCTACAAGTTTACAAGTTGTGTCTCACTTTTATGTCTACAAGTTTACAAGTTGTGTCTCACTACTTTGCCTACAGGTTTACAAGTTGTGTCTCACTACTATGTCTACATTTTTACAAGTTGTGTCTCACTACTATGTATACAGGTTTACAAGTTGTGTCTCATTACTATGTATACAGGTTTACAAGTTGTGTCTCACTATTATGTCTACATGCTTACAAGTTGTGTCTCACTACTATGTATACAGGTTTACAAGTTGTGTCTCATTACTATGTATACATGTCTACAAGTAATGTTTCACTATTATGTATACGGGTTTACAAGTTGTGTCTCACTACTATGTCTACATGTTTACAAGTTGTGTCTCACTACTATGTATACATGTTTACAAATTGTGGCTCACTACTATGTCTATAGGTTTACAAGTTGTTCCAAGCTAAAATACACACGACCACTCAAATGTCCTTCACTAGATGATGTAGCTGTGAGCTACCATGTTCTTACTCTTAGTAGTGTCAAGGTACCATCGGCCATTGCAGGCAACCTACATAGTGATTGCAGGCAACCTACATAGTGATTGCACCTCAATTTGAAGATTATGGCTAGAACTGATACGAACATAATGGAGACTTATAAAATATATCTATAAAAGGACACACGTAGAAAGATAGTAATAAAATCTTTGATTTGCTTCATACAAACTTATGGGTTATCTTGATTATAGTGTCACCTCGTATATTGGCTGCCTCAATTTTAGGTTCAGTGAGGGGATCACAACCAGAAGATCAGTCTGTGTTATTATCACCTCCTGATTGTACTAGTCCCCTGTCTCCACCTGATATTTTCAGCCAGGATCACAACCAGAAGATCAGTCTGTGTTATTATCACCTCCTGATTGTACTAGTCCCCTGTTTCCACCTGATATTTTCAGCCAGGATTACAACCAGAGGACCAGTCTGGGTTATTATCACCTCCTGATTGTAATGGTCCCCTGTCTGTCTTCACCTGACATCTCTCCAACTAGTATTAGGATTGTCATAGAGGTTTGAAGTCATTATTAATCCACGCTGTAATCTGGAATACATCTCTTGCATTCTCATACGTGCCACGTCAATCTTTGTGTGTTTGGTTCAAGTTTATGCAACCTCTTCATGAGAAACTCTATGTTTACTTAGATATAACTTTTATTTATAAAAACTCAAGTCCATTGCAGGAAAACAGGAAGTTATAATCTCAACAAACACAGATATGGACTGACATGTTTTATTGGTAGATTTATTTCGTGGTAATGTCTCCACCTGTCACGTCACTAAGTACAAAAGAAATACGTTTTAAAATACTGTCACTAGTGGGGAAAACTTAAATTTAACACTTGAAATCTCTGACAGTCAGTAGAAATATTAAACAGGAATTTACTAACTTTTGGCATTTGATTAAAGTTTTAGACAGATTTCTATGAAGTTCATGGCAGCCATTATTATTATTGTGAGAGCTTTTTTATTAAACCAATTATTAGTAGTTATAGTTTTTTGAAAATTGATTCGAATTTATATTGATATTTTGATTTTTTAGATATAAATAGTCCTGTCAATTTTAATTCAACTAAGTAGCCTACAACTACTTTTCAATAGCGCCAAGTAGTCAAGTAGCAAAGTTATTGTTCCTAGTGTAGCGTCAAGCAGTCTAGTAGCACAGTTATTGTTCTTAGTGTAGCGTCAAGCAGTCTAGTAGCACATACAACTATTGTTCCTAGTGTAGCGTCAAGCAGTCTAGTAGCACAGTTATTGTTCTTAGTGTAGCGTCAAGCAGTCTAGTAACACAGCTATTGTTCCTAGTGTAGCGTCAATCAATATAGTAACACAGTTATTGTTCCTAGTGTAGCGTCAAGCAGTCTAGTAACACAGTTATTGTTCCTAGTGTAGCGTCAAGCAGTCTAGTAGAAAAGTTATTGTTCTTAGTGTAGCGTCAAGCAGTCTAGTAGCACAGTTATTGTTCTTAGTATAACGTCAAGCAGTCTAGTAGCACAGTTATTGTTCTTAGTGTAACGTCAAGCAGTCTAGTAGCACAGTTATTGTTCTTAGTGTAGCGTCAAGCAGTCTAGTAGCACAGTTATTGTTCTTAGTGTAACGTCAAGCAGTCTAGTAGCACAATTATTGTTCCTAGTGTAGCGTCAAGCAGTCTAGTAGCACATTTATTGTTCTTAGTGTAGCGTCAAGCAGTCTAGTAACACAGTTATTGTTCCTAGTGTAGCGTCAATCAATATAGTAACACAGTTATTGTTCTTAGTATAGCGTCAAGCAGTCTAGTAGCATATTTATTGTTCTTTAGTGTAGAGTCAAGCAATCTAATAGCACATTTATTGTTCCTAGTGTAGCGTCAAGCAGTCTAGTAGCACAGTTATTGTTCTTAGTATAGCGTCAAGCAGTCTAGTAACACAGTTATTGTTCCTAGTGTAGCGTCAATCAATATAGTAACACAGTTATTGTTCCTAGTGTAGCGTCAAGCAGTGTAGTAGCATAGTTATTGCTCTTTAGTGTAGAGTCAAGCAATCTAATAGCACATTTATTGTTCCTAGTGTAGCGTCAAGCAGTCTAGTAGCACAGTTATTGTTCCTAGTGTAGCGTCAAGCAGTCTAATAGCACATTTATTGATCATAGTGTAGCATCAAGCAGTCTAGTAGCACAGTTATTGTTCCTAGTGTAGCGTCAAGCAGTCTAGTAGCACAGTTATTGTTCCAAGTGTAGCGTCAAGCAGTCTAGTAGCACATTGATTGTTCCAAGTGTAGAGTCAAGCAATCTAATAGCACATTTATTGTTCCTAGTGTAGCGTCAAGCAGTCTAGTAGCACATTTATTGTTCCTAGTGTAGCGTCAAGCAGTCTAGTAGCACACAGTGTTGCTATCTTGTTTATTTCGGCAGAACTGAGTTTTTTCTGTTTCTGAGAATAGGAGGAAGTGCGTGATAAGTCGCCTCCTACATTTAAGATAACTTACAGACGTAATATCTCCAAATATCCGGTGAGTGGATGTGTCTTGGGATTATTTCGGTGAATGTTGTCATCAACGGTGACATTTAGAAACTACACTAGTTCGAGAAAAGCTAGGAGCACAGTAAAGTTTAGCACTACAAATATCCTTGATAAGTTTAGATATAAAGTATTTCATTTAATATAAATTTGTAAAAATACAGATTAAAAAATAAATTTTATAAGTTTATTTTTAAATATTGGTATTTGCAACACTATTTTAAGTGCTTACCAAGAAAGTATGTCTAGTTTGGACATTATTGTAATATTTTACCAAACCATTTTGTCTAGTTTGGATATTATTTTAACTTTTTAGCAAAATATTTTGTCTATTTTGGACAGAATTTTTATTTTACAAAGAGATATGGCTAGTTTCAACACTATTGTAATATTTTACCAAGAGATATGGCTAGTTTCAACACTATTGTAATATTTTACAAAAATATATGGCTAGTTTCAACACTATTGTAATATTTTACAAAGATATATGGCTATTTTCAACACTATTGTAATATTTTACCAAGAGATATGGCTAGTTTCAACACTATTGTAATATTTTACAAAAATATATGGCTAGTTTCAACACTATTGTAATATTTTACCAACAGATATGGCTAGTTTAAACACTATTGTAATATTTTACAAAGCGATTTGGCTATTTTCAACACTATTGTAATATTTTACAAAGAAATATGGCTAGTTTCAGCACTATTGTAATATTTTACCAATAAATAGGGCCTATGGCTAGTTTCAACACTATTGTAATATTTTACAAAAATATATGTCTAGTTTCAACACTATTGTAATATTTTACCAAGAGATATGGCTAGTTTCAACACTATTGTAATATTTTACAAAAAGATATGGCTAGTTTCAACACTATTGTAATATTTGACAAAGAAAGACATTATGACCAATTTCAATACTATATATTTTACCAAAACTTTTTTCTTGTTTCACTATTGTGACATTTTAACAATAAGTGATAGATATTTAACACACTTTATTTTTTAAACATTTTAAACTTTTATTTTAGTAACGTCAAATAACTAATTAATTGACTGCTTTGAAATCAATAGTTCTTATTTTCACTGTATCTAGATATTCTGTCCTATCTAGCCTTCCGTCAGTGAATTAAAGTTGAGCTGTTAAAATGACTGCGTCTTACAAATAGTTCCCATTCAGCGACAGGCAGAGGCGAGGGAAGGAATTATATGACCGGAAGTGACGAGAGAGTGAAAGAAGGCCTCTCTTTGGGTCGATAGTTAGTTATTTGTTTATCTAATTATCGGTGCTCATGTCAAATGACCTCCACTGGCTCTTACTAATATATAAGACAAACTTGCAATGGTCTATGTCGCCCTTTGCATGCTAGAGCTTCACATGTCATTGGAGAAACACCCACGTTTACTGTCACATGTGATTATACATGTCCCAATATGTCACATGTCACATGTGATACAGGCCCCAACATATCACATGTGATACAGGCCCCAACATATCGCATGTGATACAGGCTCTAGCACAGCGGTTCCCAAAGTGTGCTCCGTTAAGCATCTCCAAGTGCTCCGCGAATAGATTGGAAATAAAAAGTGACAATATATCAAAACTGTGAATTTGTGCGTCCATGAACTGTTTATAGGGAAGTATTGGGTAGAAATTATTTACAGCATGCACGTGGTGAAACCAGACAGAGAAACTAGAGGGTGCCAGTTAACCCCGTCTCTGTGAGAACTTCGCCGGGCTTTCAGATACGATTGTTTTCTTCAACACCTTTCCAAAATTTTCTGAGAAGTTTCTATTGCATATTAAAAACTTGTGTTTCTTTGCACCTTCAGTCAGCTGAAGTTCAGTCAATATACAGTCGAGAGTCGAAACAATTCAAGTAGCAGTGACATTTTATTTATTTGAATGTCAGAAAAGCCAACCTGGCATCGGAGCAGTATGAGTGCTTGAATGATTTGACATCAGATTCTGCGGTAAAAGAGAATTTTGCAACTAAAATGTCACTATCAGAATTTTGTTGTCAGCTACGAGATGAATTTAAAGTTTTGTCAGATAGAGCGAAAATAATCCTTCTTCCCTTTGCAATAACTTACTTATGTGGATCAGGATTCTCTGCCTATGTGGCTACTAAAACAAAAGATCTCGGCTCATTGCAGAGCCAGACATTCGGTTGCAGCTGTCCCAAATTAAACCAGATATACCCACATTGTGCAAATCAAAACACAGCATTCCCATCCGTTCCAATGGAATTTAAGTACGTGGTTTATACTTTATCGTTCTTTTTTTTATGCCAAGTGACTTTTTTTCAGACATGAAAATGGTTTTAACACTATCTGTGTGGGTAACATATTGTGGATTTACAATACTTGCTTTGAATTCGTTATCAAATGTGTTGCTTTAGGTTAATTTATGTTTTTTGTTGTTGTTTTGCGTTTATGTAGCTAAGTTCCTTATTTCTCTGAAATTAAGGGAGTAAAACTGGATGTTTAACATGCCCAAATGCTTAAACATTCGTTTCCATCATGAATACTGCTGTAATTCGGTTTCGTATTTATTTATGTAGAGTCTATGTGAAAATATCGTCACCCTTATACCAAAGACACTTATGTGCAAAATTGTTATTTTGAGAAAACGATATTTAAAGTTACAATTTTCAATGGCTTTCAATAGGAAAAATTAAGTTTGTATCAAAATTTAAGCTATTTAGAAATCTAAAAATAATTAGTGCTTTTACTATACAATAAAATATTGACTAACAACTTTAAAAAATGCAGTTAGGTAAATATAGCAAAAAATGAATGTGCATGCCTTTAGCATCAAGGCAACTATAGTGCTCCGTGACAAATTTCTCTCCTGAAAAGTGCTCCGCGATTCAAAAAGTTTGGGAACCGCTGCTCTAGCATATCACATGTGACTGCACAGGCCCCAACATATCACATGTGATACAGGCATCAAAATATCACATGTGACTGTACAGGCACAAACATGTCACATGTGACTGTACAGGCCCCAACATGTCACATGTGACTGCACAGGCCCCAACATGTCACATGCGAATGTACAGGCCCCAACATGTCACATGCGACTGTACAGACCCCAACATGTCACATGCGACTGCACAGGCCCCAACATGTCACATGTGACTGTACAGGCCCCAACATGTCACATGTGACTGTACAGGCCCCAACATGTCACATGTGACTGTACAGGCCCCAACATGTCACATGTGACTGCACAGGCCCCAACATGTCACATGCGAATGTACAGGCCCCAACATGTCACATGCGACTGTACAGACCCCAACATGTCACATGCGACTGCACAGGCCCCAACATGTCACATGCGACAAAACAGGCTCCAATACAGACGCCAATATGTCACATGTAGGCTACGCATACAGATAGTATGATTTTATTGTTTTATCTAATTGTACCACCTTGTACAATACAACATTGTATCAGCATGATACTGCCTCACGTGTACAATACAACATTGTATCAGCATGGTATTGTTTCACGTGTAAAGTGCAACGTTGTATCAGCATTGTACTCTCTCACAGTAATACAATATTGTAACTGCCACTCCAACAATAAATAATACCATCTAATGAGGGGAGGATAATGGGTAGTTTATAGTTTGGCCGCCAGGGCCTCGCGCGAAATACTCCGAGCCGATCATAACAATCCTGTAAAGAGAGAGACAAATATATATACATAGAGTGAGAGGGGGGAGGGAACCTGTCAGGGACCACACGCATGAAGGCAGCAACAATAATAACAAAAGGCCAGCTGTGTGACGCTCTGCTCCCTGATTGGTCGCCGCTTGTCCGCCAATCGTGGAGCCGCCCCATTCATAAATACCGCGGGGAGAAACACATAAGAGAGAAAGAACCAGGCTGGAGAAGATCGTACAGACATCTGGAAGAGGAGAGGGACAGAGAGGGGAATACTGGAGGGATACAGTTCCCCCAACCCCCTCCTTAGTCAGGCACTTGGACCGCTCGTCTTGATACGAACACATTCCGCGCTCGACACGCGAGTAACAAGTAACTAGAATTAGTGATAGTGCAGCCCACGTGCGTCAGGAATACCGCGTGCAACACTTCGTATCAATGTTGGGACATCCGGGACTGTTGATAGTAGTCCGGGGACAATGTTGGGACATCTGGGACTGTTGATAGTAGTCCTGAGACTGTTGGGACATCTGGGACTGTTGATAGTAGTCCGGAGACAGTGTTGGGACATCTGGGACTGTTGATAGTAGTCCGGAGACAGTGTTGGGACATCCGGGACTGTTGATAGTAGTCTGGAGACAGTGTTGGGACATCCGGGACTGTTGATAGTAGTCTGGAGACAGTGTTGGGACATCCGGGACTGTTGATAGTAGTTTGGAAACAGTGTTTGGACATCCGGGACTGTTGATAGTAGTCCTGGGACAGTGTTGGGACATCCGGTACTGTTGATAGTAGTCCGGGGAAGTGTTGGGACATCCGGGACTGTTGATAGTAGTCCGAGGACCGTTGGGACATCAGGGACTTTTGATGATAATCCGGGGACAGTGTTGGGACATTCGAACGTGTTTATAATAGTCTGGGGACAGTATTGGTACATCAGGAACTATCTCTGATAGTCCTGGGACAGTATTGGTACATGAGGAACTATCTGTAACAGTCCGGTGACAGTGTTGTGTTTGTGCGAGAGCTAGTGAACTGTGACGTGAGGAGGTCCAAGGTGCTGAGTAGCACTGGCGTGCTCCGAGCGGGCATGGAGGCAGGCCCCTGCTGCGTGTTAAGGGCCCCGCCTGGTCACGAACTGGAGGACGATCAGATCGTGCCGGACCCCCCTGGGGACTGTTGGCCGGTGGAGAAAGGGGGGCCGTGGGGACCAAACAGCTTCCTGGACACTTGGATACAGATGCAGGTAAATATACAACATTAGGAGATAACACACAGGTTGTATCAACAAGACTAGGAGCTAGCACAGGACGTAGCTTGTATTATTCCTTGAGCCATCAGGACTTAGGAATTAGATTGTACTACTCTCTTTAACCAGAACAACTTAGCTTGTATTGTCTCATTAACTGATGGTGTAGCACGGATTTATTTCGACGCTAGAGCTATGACTTGTGTAACACAGAGTTATAATGTTTACTACCACGCTAGAGCTATGGCTCCTGTAACACAGATATATCGTATCATGTGTGTTACCGCGCTAGAGCTATGACTCGTGTAACACAGATATCGTATCATATTTACTACCACGCTAGAGCTATGGCTCCTGTAACACAGATATATCGTATCATGTGTGTTACCACGCTAGAGCTATGGCTCCTGTAACACAGATATATCGTATCATGTGTGTTACCACGCTAGAGCTATGACTCCTGTAACACAGATATATCGTATCATGTGTGTTACCACGCTAGAGCTATGACTCCTGTAACACAGATATCGTATCATATTTACTACCACGCTAGAGCTATGACTCGTGTAATAGTGTTATTATTCTTAAATAGGCCCAAGATAGAATCGAACCTGCTTTTGACATATGGCTAATAATCTACGCTATAATATTATTATTGTCATTTAAAATGGGTCACGTGACCAGTCGGGTTGGACCTTAGACTAATAAACGTTCCAAGTGGTAAATGCACCTAATTTCGAGTGTAAACAGCGCCTGATTGATGCCTCATGCACATATTTAAACCTGAACAAGCTGTTAGTAAACAACTCTCCAGATACCGGTCACAGCTCGGCTCTCTTTGGCATAGTGACTACAAAGTTGGTTATCATCCGCAACGCGATTTTTGTTAGCTGACAGCTAGTAGAAGATGTTTATTGCAAACATTGGTTAAAAGTCCCTAATGTGGAAATAGTTATTATTTTAATGATAATACTAAGTTATATTATCAATCAAAATGTTAATAAGCGCTTCTAATAATACTTCACTATGAGAGGTTATAGCTCCGTCGACACAGTGAGGTTATTAGGGCACTTCGCTAAAGGATTACTGTATAGGCCTTAATTGGCTTAACTTGTTGAAAGAACAAAATATATTAATACAACTATTACGTTCTTTATGTAGTGTTTGTGGCAGCAAGATATTTATAGTGTATGAAATAATAAATTAAAAAGTATTATATTCACCCTTTTTTATCTTATTTTAGCTGGCAAAAAAAGAAAAAAATACATGAAGAAAGTCATACCAAATATTAGTTTCATAATAAAACGTTTTTATTTTTGTAAACACATGCGCATGAACACAACCGCACACGATTTTTACTACGTCATCAACAGCGCTAATTTCGACTGGTTCGCCATATTAATTTATGAAGAGGACGCAACCTTTTAAAAACACTCGTCTATAAAGGATTTTTAAATGAATCACAGACGTCGCTCCCTTAAAAAAAAAAGAAGAGACATCCAAACGTTTATTTTCATAAGTTCCCATTTCAATAATGTAACTGTTAAAAGAAAAAAAAAAGTCAAACTAAAAACAAATATATTTTTGTGAAAGTTCTTTTTGGTAAAAAAATATCTTAAGGACATCAATTTCACGTGTGAATATATGAGCGGTCTTTTAACAGTCATATAAGTGACTGATATGATATTATATCACCACTTTAGTCCATAGTTTCATGGAAAGCAGTATCAGTTCATAAGTTTTGTTTGGCAAGTACTGTACTGGAGTCTTGCAGTCCTGCAGAAGGATCAATTACTGGACAAGAGTCTGGCACGCCTGCAAAAGGATCAAGTACTGGACAGTAGTCTGGCAGTTATGCAATTAAGAAACAAGTACTGGACAGTAGTCGTGCAGTCCTGCAGAAGGATCAAGTACTGGACAGTAGTCTGACAGTTCTGCAGTTAAGAAACAAGTACCGGACAGGAGTCTGGCAGTCCTGGAGAAGGATCAAGTACTGGACAGTAGTCGTGCAGTCCTGCAGAAGGATCAAGTATTGGACAGTAGTCTGGCACTTCTGCAATTAAGAAACAAGTACCGGACAGGAGTCAGGCAGTCGTACAGAAGGATCAAGTACCGGACAGTATTCTGGCAGTCCTACCTGCAGAAGGATCAAGTACCGGACAGAAGTCTGTCTAGTAGTCGTGCAGAAGAGGGGGAAAGGTAGGTATTAGAATGACGCGTGCTCCATCAACAGGTGGAGAAAGTAGTAAGGAGAGGATGAATAAAGGGTCCCGTTACAAGAGCGTCTCATGAGGATCCTACCATTAGAAGGGGTGAGGAGGGGAGGAAGAGAGGCTGACCCACATCTCCCGGACCCAGGTCTGCTTCTACACATAATGGTCCACTCCACTGCTTCATTCACCTGTGTCTTAGAGGGCTAACGGGGAGGAACATTGGTTGAGTCTTCAGGGGGCTACTGGAGGAACATTGGCTAGCTGGGAATCTTCAGGGTGTTACTGGAGGAACACTGGCTGACTGTGAGTCTTCAGGGGGTTACTATATGTAACACTGGCTATCTGGGAATCTTCAGGGGGTTACTGGAAGAACACTGGCTAGCTGGGAATCTTCAGGGGGTTACTGGACAATACTGGCTAGCTGGGAATCTTCAGGGGGTTACTGGACAATACTGGCTAGCTGGGAATCTTCAGGGTGTTACTGGAGGAACACTGGCTAGCTGGGAATCTTCAGGGGGTTACTGGACAATACTGGCTAGCTGGGAATCTTCAGGGGGTTACTGGAGGAACACTGGCTGACTGAGTTTTCAGGGTGTTACTGGGGGAACACTGGTTGACTGGGAGTCTTCAGGGGGTCACTATAGTAACACTGGCTATCTGGGAACCTTCAAGGGGTTACTGGAGGAACACTGACAGACTGTGAGTCTTTAGGGTGTTACTGGAGGAACACTGACAGACTGTGAGTCTTCAGGGGGTTACTGGAGGAACATTAACTGACTGTGAGTCTTCAGGGTGTTACTAGAGTTACACTGACTGACTGGGAGTCTCATGGAATCATTACTCAGTATGCTTATATCGAAACATGTTTTTATTGATATTCGGGTGGAAGGAGCTAATGGCTATATATTATATAATGACCATATACCGTATATATATAGGGGGGGGAGAGAGAGAGAGAGAGAGAGAGAGAGAGAGAGCGAGTGCACATAGCCCCCTGAAGGCTTGCTCTGTAGCCGGTATAGTCCTGTGAAACACTCTTGGGGAACAAAGAGGGGCTTTCATTCCGGGAGTGTTTGAACAATATTGTTGATAACATTGGAAGGATTGTTGACGAGATATTTCCATGATTGTCTATGTCACAATATACTAGTGTGCAGGATAAGATTGTCTATGTCACATTATACTAGTGTGCAGGGTGAAATTGTTTCTCTCACCACATACAAGTGTAGAGGCTTGAACTGGGACTCCCCTTTGACACGTAGAGAGGCAGGGAATGCACACTGGTATTCCTCTGTGGCATGCAGAGAGGAAGGGAATACACACTGGTATTCCTCTGATGCACGCAGAGGGGTAGTGAAGGCACACTGGTATTCCTCTGTGGCACGTAGAGAGGCAGGGAAGGCACACTGATATTCTTCTTTGGCATGCAGAGAGGAAGGGAATACACACTGGTATTCCTCTGTGGCACGTAGAGAGGCAGGGAAGGCACACTGATATTCTTCTTTGGCATGCAGAGAGGAAGGGAAT
>CABFWB010002696.1:44308-74406 GCA_902151455.1 Timema bartmani | reverse complement strand
ATAGCTCTCGATAGTTGTTGACGAGGAGGCTCCGAATCTTGGCTCAGTGAACTGAGGGTGGTTATTAACTAGTGATTTATTGTTGTGGTTTTCTCATCCTCTCTCCACGCTAATGCTGATTATTATTTGTAAAGGCCTACTTTGATAATATTGAAATATTTTAACATTTCAGTTTTGCATATGTATAAGTATGGTTTATGATCTTACCAATTAAATTAGGCCGTTAGTAGCAAGTGTGCTAAATCTATCGATAGTAATAAAAATGTCAAAATAGTTTTCCTAGCACTCAATGAACCAACATACAATAATATTGCCTAGCACCTGTAAACTAGATTGTACCGGGTCGAGAGCGCGCGCTTGAAAAATAGAACCAGTTCTATCTTTCGAGCGCGCGCGCTCCAGTCTGGCCACCTCTCATTACAACCAATGTGTTCTAGTTTATATTTTAGTCGCTCGCTCGCCCAGTCTGGCCGTCCCCTAACAGATGCCTTGCTAGAACGTCTGGCTAGCAGTCACGTGATGAAACCTTACACAGAGGTACAACATCCCGGCGGGAAATACAATTTTTCTACATCCAATGCCTTTTATAGTGACAATTTTGATCGTAAAGTTAACAAAACTTGTCATAAACAAACAAATATTTGTTAAAATGGTGAAAAGCACGGGTTTCAGATTGGAAGAGCGAATCCATTTATTGGAACAGTTAAAGAATCATATAAATCAAATCATAAAAACCGAAGTTAGGACTATGGCAGCCGAGCGAAGAAAAGACCAGGAATATTTAACTCTACCTGTAATTTCCAAAAGGTGGGTGTGGTTTGATAAGTATATAAGCTTATAACCTTTTAATTTGAATCTGTTATATTATATCGATGTATATTAATTGAGTAGTTGGATTATCGAACTTTAGATCATCTAAACCCACCATATTATCTCGCAAAAACAAAGCCATATCAAAATTCGTGTTTTCTCGATGGTCCATGCGCGCCTCGCCATCTTGAGAAAACATTATCAAAGTAAGACTTAGCCAAGTTCCGCCAAAGCCTGCTCAGGACCAGACTTCTGCGTGACTTCGCTTCGCGACTAACTTTATTGCGTCATTTCTTGGAAGTGATTCTACTCGCTCGTGTTAGCAAGTAAATACACCCATCTTCTACTTTGTATTTCAGCCGTGCTTGGCTTCGTTCTTGCATACCGCCCCTCGAATACAGGTCGGGTGTTTTCAGAGTGGTTATTTCCCCAAACTCCCTTCACTAATAAGATGCGGTGTAGTAAAACAACGGCTAGAACGGTCTGACGCAACACGAGTGTTATCTGTGCTACATTTCTTCTTGATAACGTTTTGATCTATTCTAATAAAATGGAATACACTTTGTTTCCAAATAAGGGTGGTCGAGTTTACTGGAGAGTTCTTAGGAGCTTACATCAATTTCCGGTAAATAATATGGAGATCACGTAAACAAATGAATAGTTAGTGGGTAAGTGGGTCATCTCAGTCCTTGTTCTTGTTTGGAAAGTGCTCTTTAGGACCAATATTAGTTTTATTGAACTAAAGTCTAGCTTAAATTAAATTTTAACTTTCCTGGTGCTTCCTTCTCTTGTGCTTCTTCCCATTTCCTTCTATTGTGCTTCTTCCCTCTTCCTTCTGTTGTGCTTCTTCCCGTTTCCTTCTATTGTGCTTCTTCCCTCTTCCTTCTGTTGTGCTTCTTCCCGTTTCCTTCTGTTGTGCTTCTTCCCGTTTCCTTCTATTGTGCTTTTTCCCGTTTCCTTCTGTTGTGCTTCTTCCCTCTTCCTTCTATTGTGCTTCTTCCCTCTTCCTTCTGTTGTGCTTCTTTCCCGTTTCCTTCTATTGTGCTTCTTCCCTCTTCCTTCTGTTGTGCTTCTTCCCGTTTCCTTCTATTGTGCTTTTTCCCTCTTCCTTCTGTTGTGCTTCTTCCCGTTTCCTTCTATTGTGCTTTTTCCCTCTTCCTTCTGTTGTATTTCTTCCCATTTCCTTCTATTGTGCTTCTTCCCTCTTCCTTCTGTTGTCCTTCTTCCTCCTATTGTGCTTTCCCCCTCTTCTGTTGTGCTTCTTCCCTCTACCTTCTACTGTACTTTTCCCATCTTCCTTCTGTTGTGCTTCTTCCCTCTTCCTTCTACTGTAGCTTTCTCCTCTTCCTTTTGTTGTGTTTCTTACCTTTCCATCGTGGTAGTCACTCAAAATGTGATTGCTGTATGCCAGGAGCACTTGTCACTCACAATGTGACAGCTGTATACTAGGATAGCTTGTTGTCACTCACATTTCGACAGCTCTATACTAGGATAACATGTTGTCACTCACATTTCGACAGCTGTATACTAGGATAGCTTGTTGTCACTCACATTTCGACAGCTGTATACTAGGATAGCTTGTTGTCACTCACATTTCGACGGCTGTATATTAGGATAGCTTGTTGTCACTCACATTTCGACAGCTGTATACTAGGATAACTTGTTGTCACTCACACTGTGACTGTTGTACTCCAAGAGGAGTTGTCACCACTCACATTGTCACACGGGTGAGTCTGGCAACCCGCCCAATACCTGAAGAATGTCAGCTCTGTTCCATACTAAAGTCGTCGTGGCTGTTTTTCACGATCTGTTGATCGAGCTATAAGCGTTGCGCATAGCAATTACTACGTTATATACTTGCAACAACATCTGTTGGACACTTTGGTGTTCAATTTTAGGTTTATGAAGATTTGATCTCAACATATCCTCCGTGGACTCAGGTGCAGGTCAAAGGTCAAATTAGTCCACCTATGATAGCTAGTATGTTTATAATAATTTGTCTGGAAGTAGGACTTTTAAAAAGAAAACCTAGCACAAGTAACAATAACACAAGTAACATATATACACTCATGTTTTTCACTCCCTACCTATTGTCCCCTGACACCAGTGGCACCGCCTTGTAGGGGGCCCCATTGGACCTTCCACCCCCACACCCCACTAACCGAGCTATACCCTGATTTTGATTGGAAGAACAGTTTAGAAAATTCAAACATATTTCTTGGCGGCCAACTTTGATCGCATTTTACTAAAATATTAGTGTTATTTTATATGTATCGATAATGTCTACCAAATGGCTTGACCTATGAATGTATTAAAATTGTTATAGTAACTTTAGTAGCTACCAGATACTGTTCTTTCTAGCAAAATAAGGGTAGCTTATTGTGGAATGGAAGAGAAGTTGTTTTTTCAGTTTTCATATAACAAGCAATTGTTTTAGTCAAAATAAATAAAATACTGCTCCATTACAAAAACAGAGTTTAATTTTCTACATATTGTGATATCAACAGTGGTGAGTATCTGTCATGAGCGGAGTGGAATTAGATGAGAAACTTTTTAAATGAAGATATAAAGCTGTCATTAAACTCCAGGACACCCTTGGCAGATATTCAAGGAATGTTGATAACACCACGTGAAGAAAATTATGCTCGTATGTTTCTATTGGGAAAATATTTTGTTTTGTCGATTTGCTTTAAAAACTACAAAAAAAACCTAATTTTTCTCGCGTCTCCTACCATTGCCTACCTGTGACGTCACGGAAATTAAATATAAGATTTCTCGAGTTAAAGTGTTTTTAATTTTTTACTTTGTGGGTTTTAAAGCAATTATATTGAAACAAAAAGACATTAAGTCTTAGATAATTCTAAAAATAATTTTATACTCTCACAACATTATTTTTTAAATCTTGAAGTAGGCCCTAATTTTTTGTAAAACTTTTTTTTATGGTTTTCAACTCGGACTATATGGGTTATTTGCAAAATTCAGTAATAATCTTCTCGCCAGAAGATAAGAGTAAAAACATCCGTGTAAGCAAATGTCTATCTAGAATAGGAAGCAAGGAAAAGGTAATTTTGAAATACAAGTTAATCCTGTCCATGAGAAAATATTAAAGTGAGTGTGTATACTCGTTAGAGGAAGAAGATAATTGTTATCAGCACATAGACAAGTGGCCTCGCAGGGCTAACTTATTATTTTTTCAAAAAAACAAAATGAAACTCTTATCGATTGCACATGACCAAAATCAAACACGCATTTTACAAATAGAATCTTTGTAAAATATCTATGCAGAGAAAAATCTAAACCAACTGAATTCTTGCCTTCTGCTAAATATAATAATGATTTACAAATGTCCACTTGAGAAGTAATAACTACAGTAGCCCCATGGCTTCTTTGGTGCTGACTGACAGTTCACAGCTGACTTCTGACAGCCAACATGTAGGTATATACCTATATTTTGACTGTCAGAAGTGACAGCTGCTAAACACATGTTTTTTTCAGATCATATGGTTCGGCGTAGGAAGACATAATTTGGTGTGGTAACTTTTTAAAGCCGTCAGCTGTCAGCTGTGAGCTGTCAGTCAGCACCAAAGAAGCCATGGGGCTACTGTACATAAGTAATACTACTATTGAACTCCCTCCCAACGCAACCCTCTCCAGCCTAGTTGCAGTCTCACCAGGAATGTGTATTTTACAACCAAACAAGCAAAGAGGATACAAAGATCATTGCCTACATTATCTTCTCATTCAGACAACTCTGCGCTGGACAAATTATGTATGAGTAGTTATATAAATTTATAAAATATCGATAGTGTTTAAACTTACATATACTTACTCAACACAAATGCCTAAAACCGATTCATTGCTTAAAAATTACTCAAAAAGGACACAAACCAAGACATTATTATCTAAAAATCCAAAATGCAAAGAAGGACCAACTGATTAAACTGTAAAAAATGTTTCCACAACTAGGGGCTCATGAACATAATTTATGTGTGCATGAGCATTTTCTCTTATGTACAAAAAAAAAGAAAGAAAGAGAGAGAGATGAAATGTCATCCAAATCTGGGCCCCGCTCATCACAAAGTATCTATATTTTAGTGAGAGTGACATAAAATTTAGACCAGCTCTCAATATTCACCAAACGGAACAAATCTAGGAACTTGATGACCATAAAAGCATGGCCTCAAGCTTGACCAACACCTGAAATATTTCCCGCTCCGCCACTGGTCAGCCCCATTGCGCCGTGGTTTGATCTCACGTCAGCTCCCCAGAACGGAAGGGTGGGAGGTCCGTAAAACAGAGGTGGTTTTTAAACCAGTCGTGAATTATGTAAATCCCCTTGCGATTCTCCACGGGCTGTGGAATGTGCGCACACACTCATGTCTAGGGGCCCTTCGCACTAGGGATCACGAGTTGCATTTGTCATGGACCGATGACTCGCTGCAGGAAATTGTAGGTTTTTACCGAGGCAACAAAATATTGAAATAGTTTCCCGAATCGGTAATAATATCAGCTACTTATAGTTTCCAACTCGCGTCGATACAAGGTGTAGAGAACAAGTAACAAGTTGATACCTTCCATGTCAACAGATGCTTGAACTTCCAAGGTGTAGAGAACAAAGTAAAAGTTGATACCTTCCATGTTAAAAGATAGAACATTATTCTATACCTTGGTTAAAGTCACTATTCTTCATAGTGTCTCTATACCTTGGTTCAACTCATTATTCCTCCTAGTGTATTTATACCTTGGTTCAACTCACTATCCCTCCTAGTGTCTCTATAGCTTGGTTCAATTCATGATCCCTTGATTCAACTCATTATCCCTTCTAGTCTCTATACCTTGGTTCAACTCGCTATTCATCCTAGTGTCTTTATACCTTGGTTCAATTCACTATCCCTTGGTTCAACTCACTATCCCTCCTAGTGTCTCTATAGCTTGGTTCAATTCATGATCCCTTGATTCAACTCATTATCCCTTCTAGTCTCTATACCTTGGTTCAACTCACTATCCCTCCTAGTGTCTCTATACCTTGGTTCAATTCACTATCCCTTGGTTCAACTCATTATCCCTCCTAGTGTCTCTATACCTTGGTTCAACTCACTATCCCTCCTAGTGTCTCTATACCTTGGTTCAACTCATTATCCCTCCTAGTGTATTTATACCTTGGTTCAACTCACTATCCCTCCTAGTGTATCTATACCTTGGTTCAATTTACTATCCCTTGGTTCAACTCATTATCCCTCCTAGTGTCTTTATACCTTGGTTCAACTCACTAGCCCTCCTAGTGTATTTATACCTTGGTTCAACTCACTAGCCCTCCTAGTGTATTTATACCTTGGTTCAACTCATTATCCCTCCTAGTGTATTTATACCTTGGTTCAACTCACTATCCTTTCTAGTGTCTCTATACCTTGGCTTAGCTCGATCTCTCCCGCCCACTCGAAGAGTTCCACCCGCGCGAGCAGGCAATATTAGCGATTACACGGACCCCGTCACGGGCACTTGTAACATACACAGGCAACATTCAGGCACTGGATTGCGGTAGCCATTGAGCATACATCGCCGTGCGTGGGGGAGCTGTCATTCTCCACGTACATGACTGTAGGAGCTGTCATTCTCCACGTACATGTCTGTAGGAGCTGTCATTATACAAGTAGAGGACTAGAAGGACTATCATTCTCGCGGTACAGCACTAGATGAACTGTCACTCTCCTATTACAAGACTAGAGGAGCTGTCATTCTCCCAGTACAGGACTACAGGAATTGTCATTCTCCTAGTACATGACTACAGGAGCTGTCATTCTCCTAGTACATGACTACAGAAGCTGTCATTCTCCCAGTACAGGACTAGAGGAACTGTCACTCTCCCATTACAAGACTAGAGGAGCTGTCATTCTCCCAGTACAAGACTAGAGGAGCTGTCATTCTCCCAGTACAGGACTAGAGGAGCTGTCATACTCCTAGTACATGACTACAGGAGCTGTCATTCTCCCAGTACAGGACTAGAGGAGCTGTCATTCTCCCAGTACAGGACTAGAGGAGCTGTCATTCTCCTAGTACATGACTACAGGAGCTGTCATTCTCCCAGTACAGGACTACAGGAGCTGTCATTCTCCCAGTACAGGACTAGAGGAGCTGTCATTCTCCCAGTACAGGACTAGAGGAGCTGTCATACTCCTAGTACATGACTACAGGAGCTGTCATTCTCCCAGTACAGGACTACAGGAGCTGTCATTCTCCCAGTACAGGACTACATGAGCTGTCATTCTCCCAGTACATGACTACAGGAATTGTCATTCTCCTAGTACATGACTACAGGAATTGTCATTCTCCTAGTACATGACTACAGGAATTGTCATTCTCCTAGTACATGACTACAAGAATTGTCATTCTCCTAGTACATGACTACAAGAATTGTCATTCTCCTAGTACATGACTACAAGAATTGTCATTCTCCTAGTACATGACTACAAGAATTGTCATTCTCCTAGTACATGACTACAGGAATTGTCATTCTCCTAGTACATGACTACAGGAATTGTCATTCTCCTAGTACATGACTACAAGAATTGTCATTCTCCTAGTACATGACTACAAGAATTGTCATTCTCCTAGTACATGACTACAAGAATTGTCATTCTCCTAGTACATGACTACAAGAATTGTCATTCTCCTAGTACAAGACTAGAGGAGCTGTCCTACTCTAGCTCGACGCACGGTTTCTGCCAGATGTGCACAAGCCCGACCCAGCCATTCATTAGTTATCTCTCAGGTAATAACAGCTCCTCCAGTTACCAGACGGGAAGAGATCATTTCAAATGTAATATGGGACTATTAGTCGTCACTTACACGCCTTGGTGCTAAAGAGGCTTACATTCGTGTGAGTTCTTGCTTGATCTGTAACAACTTAATGATCATGCAAACTCTGGAATGCCTCTGGGCTCAGAATTACATTGGACCGGAATTACTCATGGACAGAGCTACAAAATCTTTTATCTGATATCAGATTAAATGTCACTAACACAGGCTTTCAATACTAAACAAATGATTAAACAGATCTTTAGGTAAACGAATTAACAATCCACTTGGGCAGAAGTAATCTGATTACCAATAGCCAACTGTCGTGAATATGGAAATAACTTTCGTTCCCAGACGGTTCGTTAATCACGTGCCTTTTCAGTGATTTTGCGAAGCGGATTGCATCTTCACTTGACGCACTTCAGCTCTCTAAGCAATATCACACTTAGATACCAATGTATTAAATAGAAAGAGAGAAAATGAGTGAGGCCTCTAGAAATACTCCCTCTCTTCCTCTGACGAGTATACACACTCACTCTAGTATTTGCTTCTGGACAGCATTGTCTTGCATTTCGTAATTGCCTTTTCCTTGTTTCATTTTCTAGATAGATATTTGCTTCCTAGGATTGTTTTAATCTACATCCTGGCGGGAAGATTCCTACGGGACATTTTCGTAAATATACCATATATCCTGAGTTATAGAAGATTAAAAAAAAGTTTACAAAAAAAATATTTCAAGATCCAAAAACTAATATTTTGACTATGTAAAAACTATTTTTTTAGAATCGTTAAATAGTTTATGAGTTGTTTCAATTTCAATGTTATTTCTTCAAAACTCACTTAATAAAACGAAAATACATTAACCTTGTGAAATCCTACTTTGACTTGCCGTGACGTCACAGGTAAGCGCCGTTTTTAACGACGGCAAACGAACATGACATCTCACTCCAAATAATCTCTTATCGAAAGAAGAAACTACGGCCTCATAAAAACAGTCGTAAAAGTCTCTGGAACAGTAATGTGCTGTTGCACTTTGTGATTGGCCATTTTGATTCAGAGTGGACACTTGACTACCCCTGCGGTTATTAGTGCTTTGAACCGCCTGGTTATACGATCCTTAATTAAGGACGTTGCCTGCATGTGACGTCACAGCAAATCAAATAGGATAGCCCAGGCTAATGTATTTACGTTTTATTCGGCGAGTTTTAAAAATATAACACGGAAACAAATATAATAAATTAATAATATTTTATAAATAATCCTGCGTTATCAATTAAAAAAAAAATCTTGGAGTAGTTTTATTGTGAACATGTTTTTTTAATCGTCTCCAACTCGGGCTATTTGGTTTATTCACGATAATGTCCCGTAGGATTCTTCCTGTCAGGGTGTGGATTAAAACAGTCCGCAGAAACAAATGTCTATCTAGAAAAAGAAACAAGGAAAAAGTAATTTTGAAATGCATGCCAATTCTGGTCAGGAACAAACAGTGTGTATACTCGTCAGAGGAAGAGGGGAGGTTTCCATAGCACCTAGACAAGAGGCCTCGCAGGTTAAGCTTCCCATTTTCTTCCTTTCTTTCTATTTCGTACATTGGTGTCTTAAGTGTGATATTGTTTAGTTTGCTTTGACTGCGTCGGGTTAAGATACAACCCGCTTCGCAAAATATCTTCGAAATTAGGCAACAAGTAGGCAACGTCGGAAACTCACATCTGCTATCATCCGGTTATACTGGAAGCTACGCATGGAAGCGGAGGATCCTCCAGTCTGGTACTAGCTGCGCACACGCCTAAAACAATAATTTGACACCCTCAAAAGTACGAACTAGATGAACAGTAAATTATTTGTTGTCATACTTTGGGGTCGAACCAAAATAACCGGTCCTCCAGGGATATTCTCGAGGGTATTCTATCTGGGTTGTCAGCATTTTGGGCACCGACCAACCTTTTAAACTTCTCATTCTGGCACCGAACCCAGGTCCTTATAACTGATACCAGTCACCTGTTCTCAGGCACCCATGATTCGTGTTTATTATAAAGAGTATGTAAATGTAACATATTTTTGGGGAATATTTCCATTGATGCACGACTATCGTCCAAGAGTATAAAATATTTCAGCCATCAGGCCCATCACCTTCTTTCTCTCTTTTTACAACAACCCATCGCCAGAAGATTCGCCGGTCACAGGAACAATATATTTCCCGTCGGTAGTTGTTTATTGCCTTGGCGTAGAAAAAAACTAATCTATAGCCTATGAAAGAAATGGCCTTATTAGAAGGTTCGCCCAATCCACCGGCCCTTGACAGTATTCTTTTAAAATATGATTTCGTCCATGGCTGATCTTGAGCAGCGCAGCGGAGATCCGTGGGACTGGGATCGAATCCCACAAGGACATCCGGGAAGTACACTCGCTTTTAGGTAGTCAATCGGTATGCAGATGTTTTACAACACTCTGACTCGCGTTTTGTTAGTCCACCAAAACGGCACACCAATTACAGTTTTTAGCATGAACGATGAAAATTCAATAATCACAACTACGTATCTCAATAAATATAAATTAATAGATGTAATATTAATTTCACGTGAAGGGTAAAGGGGGAAGGTCTAATTTTAACTCAAATTGAATTAGTGCTGCCATCTGTTAGACAATCAAGATACCTTTCTAATGAACTTAAGTAACACGTGTACACGAGAACTATAAAGGCGTCCATTTGAGCAGACCTGGATTGGAGCGTGGGACGTCCGGTTAAAATACGCCGCGTGCGATTACATAGTCGCCCAACCAGACGGGTCACGTGCCAGACGCGCGCATGCGCTGTCAATTCACGATGTGACCACAAGGGGAGAAACTGTTTCTAACAAGAAACATTGTCATGATGAGTAGCAAGAAACGTGAGGACTGACTTGTCATTTAAGACAATCAGGGTCGGTCCTTCACGGCTTTTAACAAGCAGGGCAGGGAAGTTACTTTATTAGAAATATATATAGGTACTCTAGTCCAAGCTGTACGTCTGGGGGATCAACCATGATCGAACAGCTTCCAGCTGATAGTGATGTTGATTGCTCACTATTTTGTCACTAGTCACTAGAGCAATAAGAAGCATCCGCGCTAGTAACAAACTGCGTAAACCTTGATTTTGGTAGGAAGACCGTTCTTGAAGGCCTTTTATACTACCAAAATATTCTTATAATGAAGGATTCTGGTACGAAATTGGGCCTTGCATAATACTAGTAGGAAGTACGTTCTGTAAAGCCTGTTATCCAATCAAAATCCTACTATATACAGTGAAACCTTAATTAAACGGAATCGCAAGGGTCCAGGATATTTTTCCGCTAAAGCCAGGCTTCCATTTAATGGAGTTGTGTATATAAATTAAATCAGAGACATGCACGTAATTGAGATAAAATAAAATACCGTTCTCATTTATTTATTAATCCTATATAATTTGTCCTTATTGAGTAAAATTTCCGGAAGGGGCAAACAATTTAATTTAAATACAGGTAGTGCTGTACCGTTAAAAGCTGAATTATAAAGGTGATTGACAAGTCGTTAGCGTGGAAACTGGGAAGAACTGAGTTAACGATTATGAGGCATATACCGTGAGAAATTCTGTAAGCAAGATAACAAACGATCTACTAAGGAGAAAGGAAATATACCTTAATTCACATTTAAACTCCTCTTATAACGAAAGAGTGAGAGAAAACAAAACTCTGGGTGTAATTCAATGTATTTCTAAACGATGCACTGCGGAACATTGGAAATTTTCCGAATAAGGGCTTATTTTGATTTCCGTTTCCACGTTAGACAATTTCCGAATAAGGGCTTATTTTGATTTCCGTTTCCACGTTAGACAATTTCCTTTTAATCCAGGGAATTTCAGCCCTAAAGTCACGGGACCGGAAAATATTTCTATTCAAGACAAATCTCCGTTTAATAAAGGGTCAGTTTAAGGCGGGTTTCACTGTGGTAGGATTCTGGTACTAAATAAGGCCTTCGAGAACGGGCTTCTCACCCAAATAATGGTATAGCTACTGTTTCTGGGAGGAATGGAGACAGTCTAGTCTCCATGGAATTCAAGCATCTTCTCGCACACAGTAGGTCCCGGATACTAGCAGCCCAGTCATCTGAACCTCCAGTAAAAACACACACACGAAGGAGGTTCACTTGTTCGGAAGCCGGGTGGAGCTGTGCCAATATTTGACACCAAACAGAAGCGATCAACAGCTTCTCTCGCGACAAATATTGGCTGCCGCCGGTAGTTTTCGCCGTTCAAACCTTCCATTCTATAAAAAGAGCTTGTGTCAGCTAAATGAATCTTTCCCAGGCCGGTCCCGTCGTCTTGTTTCAACAACTGCACGTCCAAATTGAACGTGAGGACAATATTTGAGTGGCGCGCAAACTTGAAAGATGAAGGAAGTGTTTGACTTTGTTCGTGTTGTTTCTTGTTTGATAGCAGTGCCATTGTCAGCTTTGACATCATCACACCAGTCGTTGTTTATGTTTGAAGAATTTACTCGCTCTGGTATACACCAACATTAGTACAAAGGACTTGTGTGCGGTTCAAATATACCCTGTTCCCAAGAGGGTATGTGATGTTAGGGTATGTTAGATATTTGGGGCCTGAGGTTGTTGTGTGGGCTTGAGGGTATTATTGGGGGCCTAAGGATATGTTAGGTACGAGGAGTCTGTAGGGGACCTGAGGGTATGCTGGGGCCTTAGGGTATTTTGGGGGCCCAAGGGTATTTTGGGAGCCTGATGATATGTTAGGGACAAGGAATCTCTTGGGGACCTGTAGGTATTTTGGGGGCGGGGTGTGTGCTGTGGGCCTAATGGAATGTTTGGGTTATGGGGCCTGAGGGTATGCTGGGGGTATGAAGGGCCCCCACATACGGTGAGTGTTCTATAGCTTCCTGGCTCTTGCAGGATATTTATATAAGAATACTGTCCTCGCTTTAGTAGCCATTCCTCCATCCAACATTTTCTTTTCAACTCCCTCTTTTATCTCCGCTTTCTAACAATAATTGCAATTGAAGCACACAAAGTTTCTTCTCTATTAAAGGCAAACACAAAAACAGGCCCAGCATCAACCACTCTATACTTCAGATCGACATGTGTATGTACAGCTTCATTTCAGTTAAGACTAATCGTTTCGAAGGGATCAATTCAGACTGATCAGTCAGGACTGAGAGCCGGACTGATCGTGTGTGTGCAAAGCCTCAGTTCCATCCAAACTGATCAGTCGGAACTGAGAGCTGGACTGATCGTGTGTGGGCAAAGCCTCAGTTCCATCCAAACTGATCAGTCGGAACTGAGAGCTGGACTGATCGTGTGTGGGCAAAGCCTCAGTTCCATCCAAACTGATCAGTCTGAACTGAGAGCTGGACTGATCGTGTGTGGGCAAAGCCTCAGTCCCATCCAAACTGATCAGTCGGAACTGAGAGCCGGACTAATTGTGGTTGGGCAAAGCCTCAGTTCCATCCAAACTGATCAGATCGGATTGATCAGTCATAACTGAGAGCTGAATTGATTGTGTGTGGGGCTCTTAAGGCTATGTTGGGGGCAAAGGATCTGTTGGGGTTTCTGTCAAACTATCAATACTTTCCCTTGTCTCTATTACTGATTCTGACCTTGGTGGTCTTGGGGTAAAGTGCTCGCAGGAATCGATGTTCATAGGTTCAAACCCAGCCAGGGTCAACAGATTTTTCTTGAGCATTAAAAATCTGTTGCACAACCTCCTTCGTAGCGGAAGTGAATCCGTCGGTCTCATGTCAATTGTGGCATGTAAAAGAACCCTGGAATGTATGTTAAAAAAATATCTTTCCCGGCAAAATTGGTAGGCCCTTTTGCTCTCGCTCGTAGAAATTATCGTCTGCTGATAAAACCACTTGATTCAGAAAGTGCACGTTAAATACCTCAAATAAATAAAATCAAATATTTTACTGATATCAGTTGTGTTTTATAAAAGCGCTCCAGTAACTAACGTTGACTAATCAGAATGTCTCGCAATAATTGTTTACGTTTGCAAGACTTGTTTGGATCAAGGTCAAGCAGAAAAATGGCGTAAGCGTATCGGATATTTCACAGTTGCTCTTATTTACTTGTATTGGTAAAGATTCTGTTAAATTTACTTCCATGCTAGGTGTACATTTATTAGTGTATGCTTTATTTCTTATCGAAGACTGAAGAGATAAGAGAGTGTAAACATGGCTCATCATGTAAATCTCCTAGAAATAGTACCTATCTCATCTTACCTCCGGAATATCTAAGTTCCCTGAATAATATTATATATTACTTTAAGCCAGGATTACAAGGGAGGAGCTAGCACCGTAACAGCTTTTATACTACCTGCCAGGATTACAACAAGGGAGGAGCTAGCAATGTGACATCCTTTATACTACCTGCCAGGATTACAAAAAGGGAGGAGCTAGCAATGTAACATCCTGTATACTACCTGCCAGGATTATAAAAAGGAGCTAGCAATGTGACACCCTGTATACTACCTGCCAGGATAACAAAAAGGGAGGAGCTAGCAATGTGACACCCTGTATACTACCTGCCAGGATTACAACAAGGGAGGAGCTAGCAATGTAACATCCTATATACTACCTGCCAGGATTACAACAAGGGAGGAGCTAGCAATGTGACACTCTGTATAGTACTTGCCAGGATTAAAACAAGGGAGGAGCTAGCAATGTAACTTAGGGACGTGACTAGTCCTTCGCCTCTCCTGGTGATGTCGCAGTAGTAAGCGTTGTGATGTCACGAGGGTATAAGGCCGGTCATAGGTTTGCCTTTCAATCGTTCCTTTCTGTCCATTCATGTCTCGGAGCTTGTGAAACGGACAACAACAACCGATCCATTCATGTCTCGGATCTACCCTGGTGTCTGCTTGTGGGGAGATGGGAGGAACTCCTTCTGGGAGGTCCTGTCTTCCAGCTGACTTAAAAGTACACCCCCTCATTATATTTATTGTTACAAGTGGCCCACCTTCATTATATTTACTGTAACAAGTGGCCTAACTTTGTTATATTCACTGTTACAACTGGCCCACCTTCATTATATTTACTGTTACGGGTGTCCCACCTTCATTATATTTACTGTTACGGGTGTCCCACCTTCATTATATTTATTGTTACGGGTATCCCACCTTCATTATATTTACTGTTAAAAGTGGCCCACCCTCATTATACTCACCGCTACAAGTGAGCCACCCTCATTTATAGTTATAAGGGGACCACCCTCATTATATTCACTGTTACAACTGGCCCACCCCCAATATCTTCACTGTTACAAGTGGCCCACCCTCATTATATTCACCGCTACAAGTGAGCCACCCTCATTTATAGTTACAAGTGGCCCATTCTCATTATATTCACTGTTACAACTGGCCCACCCCTATTATCTTCACTGTTACAAGGGGCCCACCCTCATTATATTCACTGTTACAACTGGCCCACCCTCATTATATTCACTATTACAAGTGGCCCACCCTCATTATATTCACTATTACAAGTGGCCCACTCTCATTATATTCACTATTACAAGTGGCCCACTCTCTTTATATTAACTGTTACAATTGGCCTTTCATTGTTGGGAACTGGTGTAAAATGATAGGGTTCAAATCCTGGTCAATCCACCCTCTTGCCCCACAAGCAGGGTTAAGTTAACAGGAAGTGACGCAGCGGGTATTGGTGGACCGGAAGAAGGGTGCAAGTGTCGGGTGATATTATCAAGATATTCTTGCTCTCGAGAAACAGTTAACCTCTCTTTCTTCTATCACCTCCCTCCTCCGAGTCAAGACCGAAAGAATCTCTTATAGCTCTGTTTGCCTGGAGCAAGGATTGGCGAGTCCTGCATCTAAGAGACCTGTTGGTGACGACCCCCTGAAAGCCAAGGACCCGCATCCCCTAGAGCACTCTGTGACAAACACTTCCAGTCCCCCGGTCGACGCCCTCGCGAGGGCGACTGGAAAAATAGATATAATTTCTCTCAAGCCATTACACGGACGTTCCAGGCATAATTTCATTACGCTGTCCACTGTTTCTGTTGGCTCTTCAGCTCTAGTTAAGTATCGTTTTATTATAATCTGTTCAAATTATGTGCGTCGTGTGTTTGCATTATGTGGTTATCTCTGAACGAGAGATTCTTCCTGAGTAGCCTCGGGCAGACAATGATTGATCCTGTTCTGGCCATGTGTGTGGGCAAGGGGCACTTTCCTAGACAGTAAAAAGATCGGGCATCAAGCCCCCTAACCTCACCTCATGTTTATTAAGGGTATCTGCCCGGTTCTGATCGATTATAAAACAAATGACGTAGTCCTATCGATTTCGCTAAAAGTAGCAGCGTTCCAACACTGTTTGGCCGCCACTACTTCCTGTTGTATCCACAGTCAACCTGTTGAGAGAAGTGTCCTTGTCTCTACAGCTGCACGTGCACTCTGTAGGGGGGCAATAAGCTCCTGTCACTCAAAGCTGTGAGCTCCATTGTAAGCTCTGAATTCAATCTCATCTTCCTTCAGACAACAACAAATTACTCGACTGTGCTGAGGAACAAAATGTCCGGTAGTAAGTCGCTTTACAGTCAGGCTAGCACGGGACTATCTCAATACAAGGGACTATATCTCCGATACAAGCAAATACATCTCCAATACAAGGGACTATATCTCCGATACAAGGGACTATATTTCCGATACATTCAAATATATCCAATACAAAGGACTATATATCCGATACAAACAAATATATCTCCGATACAAGGGACCATACATCTGATACAAGCTAGTATATCTCCAATACAAGAGACTATATCTCTAAGACAAGGTGCTATATCTTCAATATAATAGGACTATTTCCAATACAAGGGTCTATCTCCGATATGTGTTAGTCTTAGTTGAAATAAGCTAGTGTAACTTTTCCACAACCAAACCGTATTACGTTACCAAATAGTGATTACATTACATTACTAACCGGCCTCGTGGTTTAGTGGTCAGAGCCTAAGGATCTCGGGTTCGATTTCCATCTGGTACGTTGGGTATTTTTCCCGAAAGGGGATCCCAACGGTCACCAGAGTTTGGTTAGTTAGACTTAAGTTAGGTTTAAGTGTTTCTACTGGTTCCACACTCTCATACGCGCTACCACCCTCATCTCATCGGGACATGAAAAGAGGCTCCTTCGGGCTTCCCCTGGACAGCGGTACATAAGTACTGGCTAATATTTCCACTACTGGGCTACGTCTGATGCAGCCCAGACGCGCAATACTTATTATATATTAGACTACTAAACAGTGAATACATTACACTACTATGTTACTCTCCAGCTACTGACTATAAACACATGGGCAGTTAGTTGTATTCTTGTCCAAACGAAGATTTTCAACGAGTGGGTGCCTGTTCCACACACATTCCTCCAGTTGGCAAGTCATGCGCTGCGTCACAGTCCAAGGAAGTTGAGCCAGTTTATTGACAACAAATGTGAACCACCTTGAAGCTTGTTTACCGGAGCTGCTGGCTGGTTTCCCAACATCCCCACAGTGTCCACTTGTTGGAGGGAACCTTTATTTTGTTAGCGAGGAGGATTTTTATTGTTTGAATGTTCTTCTCCTTGGACCCTATTATGTCCTTATCTCCGTCTCCTAAGGAACTTAAGATTTGTTTGGAAACTTGTATACTAATAATTGGTTAAAATGAACAAAGTTCCCTACTTGGGGATTTCTAAGATATTAATTGTAGAAGTAGTTTGCTTCTTAACTTGACGCACTTAAGCACTATATAAGAATTATCACACTTAAACCTCAATGTACAATAGAGATATAAGTAAATGAGCAGTTCACCCTGTGACGCCTCTTGTCTATTTGCTATTAACACTTCCCTCCTTCCCGTGACGAGTATACACACTCACTCTACTATTTGCGTATGGACAGAATTGATCTATTGATTTACATTACAAAATTACCGTCTTTTTTTTTCTATAATAGATAGACATTTGCTTCAACGGACATTTTTTTAATCCACATCCTGGCAGGAAGATTCCTACAGGACAGTTTCATGAATAAAACAAATAGCCTGGGCTGTATGTGATTTAAAAAAAATGCGTATACAAATAGACTACTTCGAGGTCCAAGAGCAAACGACGAGCCAGTTGTTTGTTGGTGGGTTGCATCTTACGTCTGCCCTTACTACCAGTTTCCAGTCTGTATTTGACCACATCTTATAACTGCGCTTGATACCAGTTTCTAGTCTGTATCGGGCCACATTTTATATCTGCGCTTGCTACCATTTTCCAGTCTGTATCGGTTCACATTTTATATCTGCGCTTGCTACCATTTTCCAGTCCGTATTTGACCACATCCATTGGGTGGGTCTTATGTAGGTTTCAATTACCCTTTAATTAATTAGATTCCAATCATCTCTCGATTGAATCTTGTAGTCAGTGAGTGGAACACATGTTGAGACTCGTTTCATTGTTGCGAACTTTGAGATCAATCAAATTTTAGCTTCCATTTAAAATATGAATATGAATGAAACACCGGATAACAAAGGAAATAATTCACAAACTCGTCCAAACACAACGGGAAATATAGAACATAAAACATAATTATTATCATTACTATTGCGAATGCTAAAAATATAGAAAAAATCCACAGCTAAATCATCAATAATTTTTAACTTTGGTCATATAAACACAGTAAAATAAGTACAGTAAACCCTCGATTTTACGCACTAATTGGGGGTAAGCCTGTTCGTAAAATCAGGATGAAAAATTTAGTGAGTTGAAAAATACAAGTAAGAAATATTTTTTTGCGTTAGTAATGCATTTTCATTACAGTTAGGTAAATAAAATTAAGTTAATAATATACACATTAAAAATAGCAGTACAGTCTTTCTTTGCTTTTTATTTTTATTTGAAGTTAAAAAAACATGAAGTTAACAAATTTGTCATCATTTTCTTCTTTAACTGTGTGAAACAAACATATCAATTTTTAGTTGTTTATATTTGTTATGCTGTTTTCGAACCACAACTTCGCTTATTTGTCTTAGATATTGGTAATAAATGCTGTATTTCCATTTCTGTAGTAACATTCAGATAGTTTACAACCTTATCTAGCGCTTCTCTAACTTCAGAAATCTTATGAGTCTTTCTTATACAATTTTCATCTTCGTCCTCACCATCTTCAGGTCTTGTAGCAGCTATTACATCTTCTGCAATCTCATCCTCAGTCATTACGCAGTGTCCAGGATCCCCCTTGTCTGCTTCCAGCCACTCTTGAATTCGTTCTGCATTTGGACCCATTTCCCCTCCCATCAACAAATACTTTTAAAAATTTTGTCGTTCTAATCCTTCCAAATAAATTTCACCAACTTTGTCCAACATAATATTCTTTCATGCGTTAAAGAGAGTCGTGTTTTTGGTATTTTGCCAGGCACTGCTTCAATTGAAAATGGCCGATTTAATGGTATAATTCCTTATGTTATCTAGTGTACTCTTACCCCTAGTGTCCTCCAGAACGTCAGCAGGCTGTTCAAGCACCTCCATGATTTCTTCTAAAAACTTTCTCCTATACAAACACTTGCAAGCTATTATAACTCCTTGATCCACAGGCTGGATAAGCGAAGTAGTGTTAGGGGGTAAAGCCATTGACTTGATTTTTCCATTAGAGCTGCAAAGTATCTCGCAGCTTGGATGTGATGGAGCATTATCCAAAAGTAATAAAGCCTTGACTTATTGCTGTAGGATCATAAGCACTTCTGTTTGGTATCGTATAACTGCAGGTACAAAGTGGAGGTTAAACCAATCCTTGAATATTTCTTGAGTAAACCTAAACCAGGCCTTTGTAGAACAGCTGTTGTACAGCACAGGCAGGTCATCCATAATATCCTTCAGAACTCGTGGTCGTTTGTATTTGCCAACTACGACCGTTTATAACTGGTGACTACCGTCGGCATTGGCACAAACATGAGCAGAAAACTTATTTTTGATTAGTTTTCTTCCTGGAACTGAGGTTTCATGTCTAAAAGCCTGTGTATTTTCAGGCAATGACCTCCAAAAAAAACCCCACCAGTTTCATCTGCATTGTATAGCTGAGATAACATCAGTACTGTTTCATTTATAACTCGATTCAACTTTTCTCTGAACGGCTACACATTACCAAAATCAGCACTCAATGATTCACCGCACGTTTTTCGATTTGTGATGTTGTGTTTCTTACGAAAACGCCACAACCATCCACTGCTCGCTGTAAATCCTGATAATTCAAATGTTTAGCTAGCTTTTCAGCTGCAGCTTGAATTTCAACACCCTGTACATCGACACCACTTGTTCTCTGTTGCACATACCATTTATAAATTGCTTCTTCTAATTCTTTCTCTTTTGGCAATTTCAAGTTTTTTTCTTTGATTAATCCTGCTGGTTGAAGGTGTTACATAATATTTTAAAGAAAACAATTTCATTTTTCCCTTAAGCTTTTTTTTTTATATGTCGGACACAGTTTGTTTTGAAATTGAAAATTCCCTGCAAATATTAGTCACTAATATCCCACTTTCTATTTTTTCAATCATTTTTAGTTTGTTACTTGAACTAAGAGAGGTTATTTTCTTTGGTGGAGTCATTTTAAACAAGCACAGTTAAGTAAATATATGAAAATAAATACTAGACGTAAAACAATAAAACACAGCTACAATATATTATAAACACGTCTCAAAGTACTGTACACGAAACAAGCCTAATTATCCAGGAATGATAACTAAACTAAGCTACAGAACAACTTAGTGCTACAACTCGCACATTTCTTAAACCAGATTAAACTAATTTTGAGTGGTGTGCCCTAGGCGGTGACAATGAGAGGGTGAGTCATGCCCCCATTCGCAACCCCGGATTTAACGGACTTGTCGACCAATGTCCGTAAAATCGCAAATAACCAAAGGTGTCCGTTAAATCCGAAGTCCGTAAAATCGAGGGTTTATTTGCAATTCAAACTAAAAGTATTCATTTATCAGATCGTGTTTTAATATTTTTGATTGCAACAACATTTTATATCTTTAATAGTTCGTTTGTACACCATGCAGGTCCGGTCTTGTTTGTGATGGGTGTTGAGTTGAGTGAATGGAAGTTACCTACCTGTGACGTCACAACAAATCAAGATAGAATTTCCCAGGTTAATCTAATTACATTTTATTCAGTGGGTTTTAAAAATTTAACATTGAGACAAAAACCACAAATTATTAAAATAATTTATTTTTGTCATAAAGTTATTTTTTTTGTATTCTGAAGTGATTTTTTTTTCCGAACCAGTTTTTAATAAATAAAAAATCTAATCAAAGTTTCAAACATTCCGGCTTCGAGGTGCATATGTTCGTGCACAGCGGCTACTAATTTTAAAATATTCAGTCCTCTACATGGGCAGATATCGCGCAATGCTTTTAATAGACAAATTAATCTTCATTTTATTAATAAAGGAGATAAAAGGATATGAATTTCAGTTACATCTATGTAACTGATTTTAAAAAATCACCAATTTTTTTAAATTATAAAGCATCGTTGTTTCTTTTGTTTTTAACATCGATGTTTTTTATTGGCTGTACATCTCTAGATTGTGTTAGTTCACCAAGCAAAGTATCCGGCGCTAGTGTTGCAACTCTATAATGGAGAGTCCTGAAAATAGTGAGTGATACGTCTCGGCTTAAATGATAGTCTTGTTTGTGGAATCCAACTCCTCGGACCGGCCGTGTCGCCCACACGCGTCTGTTGAAAGGCCAGCCAGGTGCTAACCAAGGGGAAAGGAGTTTATTACGGGAGAACAACACAAAAATGACAAATAAAATCTACAGCTTTAGTTTTTGTTTTCTCTCGCTGATAACCCCGAAAGCCTTTGCAGCTTTTCACAGACACGTGTTTAGAATATATAATTAAGGTGCTAGAATACTCTATCAGAAATTATTAAACGGCCAGAAACCGAGTGGGTTTAAAACGTCACTGGGGGACGCTCTCCGGCAGTAGGAGAACAAACAGGAGAGGAGGAAAATACCAATTGCATTGTAATTTGTGTCGTGACCCCCCTATTAAATGATATAATTAGATTCCCAAATATCTATTCTACGCTCCTTTCGTTTCCTGGCCATTTAGCTCTTAGTGATCAACCAAAATTTGTGGAAATTTGTGTTTTTAAGAATGGAAGATATCAACGTTCAAACTATGTTTACAAGTCTATATATCTATAGATTCATAGACAATAGTTTAGTGTTCATTCCATTAGACACCAAACTCGTGTAGAGGTTTTGTCAACATTCAACCTAAGAGCGACGTCTACCTAGGCAGCCGACAGTTATCATCAACGGGGCGAAACGAAAGGAATGCAGAGGAGTCTGCCAAAGGACCTTTTGCTCACTTTCTGTTGAAGTGTTCAACTTTTTTTTATAGACCTTGTGGTTGCCGAATTTGTTAAAAATGAATTTACAATTTGTGATTTTCATTTCAGTTTGTTATTGTTTAAATTTTAAACATAGAAGGGCATAATCTATGTATATAAAAAATAGACCATTTCACCCTTATAGATCCATTCAATCCCGATATGTCCTGCCAGATCGGATATGACCTGCAGGTTCGGATTTGTCCTGTGTGTTTCAAGTTTGGTTGAAATCCATTAATTAGAGCAAAATCTCCCAAGAAGCTCTCATTATGAACAGACGAAACCTAATAATGCCCGTCTTTTTCGGTTTTATAAAATAAAAAGGTCAAATGTACATTTTGACTACTAAATAACAGACACACACACCTTTATATATAGTTTGATATGGCCATTTCCTGTCATTAAAATTACGAGAAAACGGCTTAACCGAGCTTAACAAACGATCACTCATTTTAAAAGGTAGTCAAAAATAGTAGCTTGCAACTAAAACTCCATTTTATTTGCGAATTTTCAGCCTTCCTTCTGTTTGGGCGTAGTGTCTCAGCTGTACAATCATTATTTGGTTACATCACAATGGAAACCATAATTTGTTGTGTATTGGCAAATAAAACATTTCTCTTTGGTCGTTTATTCTGGTGGCGCTGCAAGGTACAGGCCTAGGAACTATGCCCCTGATGGAACACATCTTTGGCTAATGTAAATCAATGGTTCCCAACCTTTTTCAGCGGATACCCTCCTAGGTAGATAATCAAACTCCCACGCCCCCTTACCTCTATCTGTATTTTGGGATATTTATTTTAAAAAATATAATGATTTCTAGTCACTTCTTAATTTTATACAAAAATCAATGTAACACTGGCAGAATATTGGTAAAATAAATGGTACGGCACACCGCACAGACTTTCTCTCTCTTTCTATAAACTCGTAAGATTTCTGAACGGAATAATATACATTGTATCATCACCACTCCACATAAGAACACGCATAAAATAATATACAATGATATATAATCAATGAAAAAAGAGGCGCATCTTTGTCCACCTAAGAACATTTCAAACAGTTTAATGTCTTCCACAAGGGTCAACACTTCGTATTAAAATTTCGATTTCTGGTTAAAATTTTAACATTTTATAAGGTGTTGCAGATCTTCAAGTCATCGCATTGATATTTAATTATTCATTTATACATTTTGACCAATAAAAAATGTAAATATTGACTATTGAGTCTAAAATGGAGATAGATCATTGCTATGCAAACATTTCTCCTAAGAGATTTAAGGAAAAATAACATACTTTTTTAGATACTTATATTTAATTACTCTATGGCATTGGAGAATTATTGCGTTAAGACTTAAGTAGTATATGTTTACAACTAAAGCTCACAAAATTGTATTAATATATTTGCAAATATCTCAGAAACTGTTGCTTTTATAAAAATATATGTCAAATAAAAGTTTTTTATTTCTAATAGTCCTACAATTTTGCAATGATAAGTTGTTTAGTTTCTCAAATAGTTGTGGAGATACGGAAATTAACGCTTCTGTAAAGTACCCTAAAAATCATTTTCATAGGAAAATGAAAATAGCCAGTTTATTTATAATCTTAATCAACGCCTAGATACGAATTTTAATCAAAATCGTTTGAGCAGATTTTGAGAAAACCAAATTTTTCTCTTTTCGCCCTTCAGTAAACTACCCTTAATTTTAAGTTTTTATAGACACACAGACAGACGGCATTGCAAAGACTATTTTTTAGGGTTCGGGGGGTCATGAGACGTCGACATCCATCAACATTTCAGGTTAGTTTTTTTTTACGGTCGCAATACTTAAACTTTAATGTCCAAAAAGTTAAAAAAATTCATATAATTGCGTATAGATTGAAAGTTATTGATTTTATAAAAATATGTTTCGGATAAAATATCTGTATTATAAATATATATACATATTTGTAATGCTAAGTAATTTCATATCTCAAATAGTTTCGGAGCTATTATAAAAAATGTTAATTGACGCATCAGACCGGAGCCCTTAAAGCCATTTTGCCGAAATATTGAGGGTAGCCATTTTGTTTGGAATATTTATTAATGTTTATAAATGAAATTTAATCAAAATCGTTAGAGCCGATTTTGAGAAAATCGACTTTTTCTCTTTTTTCCCTTCAGTAAACTACCCTTAATTTTAGGGGTAGATATCCAATTCCAAAAACCCCTCGGGGCAACCCTATGAAAACCCTAGATATCAAGTTTCAGCTCAATCGGTAAAATAGTTTAGGCTCCAGTTGGAGGTACAGACAGACAGACAGACAGACAGACGGAAATTCAAAAACCACTTTTTCGGATTCAGGAAGTCATGAAACGTCAAAATTCATCAAAATCTCGAGTTCGATTTTTTTGACGATCACCATACTTTCTCTACCTGTAAGATAGAGAGAAAGTAAAAATAATCATCTAATACAATAATGATGGTTGTCACTGTTTTTTTTAATCAGTTCTTGAATATTAGGTCTGATGTTTGACAAGAGCTCACCGCAAATCACTTTCCACTTCAAGACGGCAAACGTTGTTTAGTTTTTTTACGAGAGTCAAGAGTTGAAGATTCGGTGGTGTTGCACGTGGCTGCATTGGTAGCTAAGGGCAGCGTTTTTCAAACTGTGCTCTGTGGAGTCTTTGGTCTCCGTCATAGTTATCTCAGGCTCCGTGGGGCAATTTTAGAATATACTTTATTTGTTTTTCACACTATAAAATATCACAAGTAATTAGGATTGCCATTTTTTTTAAAATCTGAATAAAGGACACTTGCCAAAGGTGGAACCATAACATGTTGAGATTTTCCGTTTTTGTAAGATCGTAAAAGTTAACTTTCGTTATTTAATGTTCATAATCTTAGTGTAAAAAATAGTATAAAGTCTCCAGCATGGTTTTTTTTCAAGTGAAAGTACTTGATTGACCTAAACAGTTTGGGAACATCTGGTTTTGGGGAAGAGCAGAGAGGAGGATTGTGGGGCAAAACCGGAGATTGCGAGCACACTTTTGGCTGGTCACCGACTGTATTACAAATACCGCAAGAAATGTTTATCTTAATTAGTTTGGAAAAGTGATTTAAATAAACAATATCTTCAATTTTATAATATGATTTTTAACGTAATTCCCGAATTATTCTATGACCCCTTAGCTGGGAACCACTGACGTAAACCCTTATGGACGGCCTCTCTCTACTAGGTCTATTCACGAGAGCGATAGTCCCTGGTGCGTGGGACACTCTGAATTATCACGTCCCAGAACAACTCCTAATATGGCCCGCCATATGTGGCTAGTAACACATCCCAACGTTCCCTATGTCCACAAGTCACTCCACCTTTCTTGCTTCGTAACATTTTGAAGCCGACTATTGCGAAGTTGACTGCACAAATGTCAGACCGACTCGCACTTTAATTAGTTAGTTGGCTGGAGAGGGTTTTTAGTGTCTAGAGCCTCTACTGGAGTGATGGAGACGGCCTTATTTGGCGCAGATAATAATTACAACCGACAATAGCGAGTAGAGAAATGTCACTGTTAATATGATGGTGACATGCTCATGTGGCCGAACGATCTAAGGCGTCGCTATCGCAACAGACTAGACCACCGATGACGCGGAGAGCGGGGTTTGATCCCATTCGGGTGTACTGACTTTTTTTCTTTAATAGTTTCCCACTTGCTCTCTCTCAACGCAAACGCAGGTACGTTTCCTATGAATGTAACCTTCCCCATCCTAAGCTCATTAGCGTAATTAGTGCACAAGCGTAAAGCCCAAACGACTAGTAAGATGCGGTGCTTATATATATATATATATATGTGTGTGTGTATATATATATGTGTATATATATATATATATATATACAGTGTGTTTGTAAACTCATAGCCCAAACTAAACAGATAGCTTGTTTGAACCAAAAGTAATAGAAAATCCCCATACACTTACATCCGGAAACCTATGCTAATACCCTTAAATTGTGTCCAAAGTTTCGGCGTACAGCGCCGGGATTGCAAAGCTGTTCAAGCATGCGTGTACAACAGCCACAATTAATAGTAAACAACACCCCACTTCATTTAGAAATGCAAATACGTTCTGAGGGTCATCATTAACTGTCTTACATCAAAGAAAGTTCTTGCCATTATATGTGCAGTGCCGCGCACCTAGCCCCTATGCAACTTGTTGTACACTCGTGCTTGAACAGCTTTGCTATCCCGGCGCTGTACGCCTAAACTTTGAACACAATGTAATGGTATTAGCATAGGTTTCCGGATATAAATGTGTATGGATTTTGTTTTACTTTTGGTTGAAACAACCTGTATGTGCAGTTTGGGCTTTGAGTCTCCGAACATTCTGTATATGCTGCCGGAGGTCTGGCTAGGAGTATCGTGTTGTTGGCAGTATCTTGTTGTTGGCAGTATCGTGTTGTTGATAGTATTGTGTTGCTTGTAGTATCGTGTTGCTGGTAGTATTGTGCTGTTGGCAGTATCCTGTTGCTGGTAGTATCCTTTTGCTGGTAGTATCGTGTTGCTGGTAGTATCCTTTTGCTGGTAGTATTGTGTTGCTGGTAGTATCGTGTTGCTGGTAGTATCATGTTGCTGGGGAAATGGGAGAGCTCTAATGTCTACGTGGTGTTACATGAGGGAGGGGTTTGCTCTAAAGCAGAGAATCCCAACCTTTTTAATTCCAGGGCACACAGTCCAAGACAATATTTTCACGGCACACTTGTGTAAAGGCGGTAATATAATACATTTGTTTGTTAAATTTAGATAAAAATTAAAATTATGAGTATCGAGATGCAGTTGACAGTAAGTGTATTCTTCTATAGGTGCCATAATTTATTATCAGACCAATTTGCCTGTTTACTTTAAATATTTAAACAACATTTTGACTGATGTTCTCAGATATTTCAGAAATACGTCAGCCTATATCTTATTATTCGATAAAGACACTGTTGAAATTCCCTCTTTATATTATTTTATAAGCATGGTTTCTATAATGACCTGACAAGCTGGCCCAATCACATTTTCAGCAACTTTGAATGACGACTTTGGTGCACTATCGGAAATATAAACTATTTTCTCCATTTTATATGTGCCTTGTGTTGGGATGATGGTTGTTTGGAACTCACTGGGATGTTTGGTGGTTTGATGCTGCTTCATTTGGCTCAGAATCATTGTTTCATTGCTCAGACTATATCCACAAAAGATACAGATAGAAACTGGTTGGTCACAATCTTCTTTTCAAGTGAAACCTAAAATTATCTAAAGCTTTAACACTTTGGGAGGCTTAAAACTGGAACTAGTAGTACATTTATTGCGAGATGTTTAGTTGAATTAAAATTTTAGGAAATTTTGGTGGGACACTTCCAAAAATTTCGTGGCACACCTGTTGGGATCCACTGCTCTAATGTCTACATGGTGTTACATGGAATTAGGGTGGGGTACATCAAAGTGTTACGTAACATAGATTTCATAATAAAATTATAGTGGTGACAAATTAACATTTTTGTTAATGTTTTCGTGGTTAATAAACACTTATAGATAACTTAAGATTCTGAGTTGTATTAAATCTGAGTCCCCATTTAAGGGTCACAAAAGCTTATTTATGAAATAATGATATTCACTCTTGATGTGGAAAGTTACGTAACACAGACTAGAGGGGGGAGGGGTCAAGCTAAATGTGTCTTCTTGGTGTTACGTGGGCGTTAGATAGGGGGGTGGGAGGCTCAAAAATAGGTAAGAAAAAGCGTTACGTGGTTTATGGGTGAACCCCAAGCTAATGTCCTAATTTGGAAGATTCACGCGTTGATTGAATGTTGGCTGGACCCGGTATAGAACCCAAGAGTGCTCGTAAAAAGGTTAGGGAGGGAGAACGTGGACATGGCCAGCCAATTAGGTCGTCTTATAATTAAGATTTGATGGGCCTTCAAAAGGTGGGAACCTGAAAACAACCGACCAAAGCAGTTTTTCCTCTTCTTCCTCTGTCCAGAAGTTGCCTACTTGTGAATTTCGAAGCTGTTTTGCAAAGCAGGTTGCATCTTAAGGTGATTGGCCCTTTTAATTTGGCGTGGAAATGCAGAGCCATGGGCTCAAATGGTTATCTTCAAGAATTTTTATTGTTTTGCAATTTTCTTTTAGGAAACAGTTTGATCAAGAATAGAAGCATGTTTATTAACTCATACTTTTTATATACACACCTCCTCTATCATTTTAACTGTGATCAAATATCGATAAAATTGTTATTTTTCAATAGAAAACTGCTGGCTTCATAACAAACAATAATAAAATGTAACAATTAATAAACATCAATACATTAACTTATCTTAGAAGGGGTGTTGTAAATAATAACATAAGAATTTAACTCGTTCTCGAGAAAACTGATATTTTCAAACGTATGATTTTTCCGCAATACCTGTCCGGCAGCTAGCGCCATCTACGGTTTCCATGATCCATCTGTTCTTGTTGGCGCGGAAGGATACTTTGGTCGGTTTTGAAGCCACGCCACGCCTTTCACCCTCCCGCCCACCATCCCACAAAATAGGTTTTAGGCTTGCACTGGACAGGGCTAAGGACCTAACATTGACGCACTAAAGCACGCTAAGGTCTATCGCACGTAGACTCCATTGTACTAAATAGAAGGAGTGGGAGGAAAATCAGTAGTTCATCCTGTGAGGCTTCTTGTCCATGTGTTATCAACACTTCCCCTCTTCCTTTGACGAGTATACACACTCACTCTAGTATTTGCTTCTGGACAGAATTGACTTGCATTTCAAAATTACCTTTTCCTTGCTTCCTATTCAAGATATACATTTGCTTCAAAGGACTGTTTTAATCTACATCCTGGTGGGGAGATTCCTACAGGATGTTTTCGTGAATAAACCAAATATCTCGAGTTGTAGACGATTTAAAAAAAATTAACACTTACGAAAACACTACCTATTTCAATATCCAAAAATTAATTTTTTTGACAAAGTAAAACTAATTTAAGAATTTATGCCTTTTTTTTAATGGACGAATAAAACGTAAATACATAAACCTGAGAAATCCTGTCTTGACTTTCCGTGACGTCACAGATAGGCAAGGTCGTTAATTGTCTTCTCTTGTAAGTCGTTAATATGCATGCAGAGCGCCATGTGGGCCGGACCCACAATTAAAACGGAAGAGTTAATTACAAACTGGCAAAGAGTCGGCTTCGTTGGAAATATTGTATGAAGACTGCGAACCGGCCAATTCTTTTTTCTTCTTGGAATACTGTACCAAGTTCATCTTCCTTCCACCCCAGGCGTGGTTCATGCCCTTCTCCCGCCCTAAGAAAAGCATGAAAATAACGCTCTCCCCTCTTTAAGACAATTTTTTAAGCAAATAAAAATTCACAAAACGGGAATAATTAAAACTATTTTAAACTCAATAATCGATTAGTCTAATTAATTAAATATCAATATTCAAAGTAACTTTTTAATCAAAAAAATTACTAGATGGTAAAACATGATATCATAATTAGAGTTTTTCTAAACTTATTAGTTTTTGACATTAAATCCCAGAACATGTTATAAAATTCAAACTAAAAAAATTATAAAAGTCTACAAGTTCACTTTAAGAGCATAATTTGAATATTTAGTAATGCCTGAGAATGAAAACCAGGCAGAGACCAAAATATGAAAACTAGGATAATTTATAATGCAAAAACAATTATTTTTTATTTATTATAAAAATATTAAAAAAAGCCTTTTGTCTATAATTTCTGTAAGCTCTAGGTTCGTTTTTATTTGTATGTTTTTTAATGTTATGATGCATTTTTATCAATAAAGTGTATTTTGTGCATCTTGTAAATTTAGTTTTTGATCTTTGCTTGGTTTACATTTTCAAGTCTTCATTGTAAATTCATCTAATTTTTGCGTCTTTACGAATCTTCCGCCTTAGGAAACTGCCTTCAGCCCTCCTCCCTTTCACCTTCAGCCCTCCCCCCTTTCACTTTCCGCCCTCCTCCCTTTCACCTTCAGCCCTCCCCCCTTTCACTTTCCGCCCTCCTCCCTTTCACCTTCAGCCCTCCCCCCTTTCACTTTCCGCCCTCCTCCCTTTCACCTTCC
>CABFWB010002696.1:0-20531 GCA_902151455.1 Timema bartmani | reverse complement strand
ACATTACAATCCTTCTCCACACTATTACCCGGACTGAACACATTACAATCCTTCCCCACACTACTACCCGGACTGAACACATTACAATCCTTCTCCACACTATTACCCGGACTGAAAACATTACAATCCTTCTCCACACTATTACCCGGATTGAAAACATTACAATCCTTCCCCACACTATTACCCGGACTGAACACATTACAACCCTTCTCCACACTACTACCCGGACTGAACACATTACAACCCTTCCCCACACTACTACCCGGACTGAACACATTACAACCCTTCCCCACACTACTATCCGGACTGAAAACATTGCTATCCTTCTCCACATTATCACCTGGACTGAAAACATTACAATACTTTTCCACACTACTATCCAGAGTGTAAACATTCCCATCTCAACCCCACTCCCTGATGATTCTATCGTATATAAATAGCTCTGTCCCTGTTTTCTCCATAAACCAGCTTTAGCACTTTACGTGGTTGTGCTGATGTTGTCGAGTAGGAATACACCGATACATTAGCATCAGGTAAGGGACTAGTTTGGTCTTCAATAGTCATAGTCAAGTTGTCAACATCTCGTAGCAATTATGTTCATCACTAGTTTTATCACCACAAGGAAGGATTGCGTCATGCAAAAAAAAATCTTTAATTTCTCGTTCGACTTTATAACAAGATTGTATACCTCTATGTTAAGATCAGGAAGATTAGTTAATTGAAAGGGCAAGAACAATTCCTAGACCTCTTTTCACCGACCCAACAACAATCTCCTTCGTAAGTCCCTGTAGTGTGGATTTTATCTTGTTTCCTCTCGACCAATCAGAAGCGGGAATACTACGTTCAATCAATCAGTGAACTGCCTTGTCAAGGAGAACAGTTCAAGTCAGTCCTTGATTGAAACGTTTGGAAAAAAATAAAATAAAAGTCTTATTAAAAGTTGAAGGTAGGTATTTGTGTTGTTGCTGTCTTTCTTTGGCGAGAGCTTTGATGGATCGTCTATGACTGAAATCACACACACACAGCCATAATATGTGGTGCAGTGGATCTGGCTTACGTGCCATGTGACACATGGAGGATCAAATATACTCCATTCACGGTAGGAATTACTCTCTGAAAGGTCTTTTTTCCTACCAAAATCCTACTATATAATAGCTTTCTGGTAGGGAAAAAGGCCTTTCAGAAAACAATTCCTACGGTGAACAGACTTTAGGTTCGTTTTACTGTGACAACTGTTGTTTTAGGCGGGAGTTTAGGGAACGCGAGCTAAGGGCAGTATTTTTTAAAATTTTTGTATCAAAACAATTTTTTTTGGCCAATGTATTATTATTATGATTGTTGTTATTATTATTATTATGATTATTATTAGCACCGCGTATTAATACCCGTTCGGGTTATACGCACTTACGCTAATGTGTAATGGTAGGGTGATTGTGAGATGAAATGAAGGACCTACAGTTTAACGTGGGATCCGAACCACTGTGGAGGCCTGGCATTCCACACATTCACAAGTCGTGATTAATACACGTCCTGTCAGAGGTGAAGGAAGGGTTTGGCAATCAGATAAATCTGTGCCGGGAACGAGGATTGAACCCCGGACCCTCGGCACAGATTTGGCCAATATAACTAGATAAAAATTTCTCCATCAGAAACATAGAGTTGAATTTTCTTTACGTGGTGATATCAAAAGTTGTTGAATATTTATCAAGGGTGTCCTGGAATTTAATGACAACCTTTTCTCTTTATTAAAAGTTTGTCATCTAATGCTCATGACAGATATTCAACAACTGTTGATATCACCGATTTCACCATGTGAAGAAAATTAAACTCTTATCATTGTACTGGAGCAATATTTTATTTATTTTGGCTTGAACAAATCAATATTTTTATATAAAAGAGTGCAAAAACACTACCCTTAACTGACTCTCTCCCTACATCCCCACTTTAAGGTGGGGTGCTACTGACCACAAGCTTAGTGCATTAATTTTGCAGTTTTTATAGCATAAACATTTTTTGGCCAAAATAAATAAAAAATTTCTTCTATAGACTCATAGAGCTTAGTTTTCTGCACATGCTAATCTCAACAATTGTTGAATATCTGTCATGAGCACAGTGGCATTTGGTGACAAACTTTTTAAATGAAGAGGAAAAGTTGTCATTAAATTTCAGAACACCTTTGACAGATATTCAAGAACTGTTGAGATTAGAATGTGCAGAAAACTAAACTCTATGAGTCTATAGAAGAAAAATTTGATTTATTTTGACCAACAAATATTTATGTTATAAAAACTTCAAAAATACTTCCCTAAGCTCACGCTCACTAGCACCCCATCTTAAGTTCATTCGACAATAATGATTACAAAGATTGTTCGAGTCTATAACAAACATCTTGGTAGAGAATTTAACATGGGGGGTGGGGGTGGTTAGGGGGATATCTTGGAAAATACAGCAAGTAGCAATGTCTCAGCCCATTCCAGAAACACCGATCAGGTTAGGAAGCCGTCGTCCGCTTTACCTGGGTGTGTATTATTTGAGATAATATGCCAGACCTAGGCAGGTCAAATAATGTTCTGCTAGTCGGTGTTGTATCTTCAATCACTACAGTAAAAACAAGACATTTCTTGAATTAGAAGTTTCAAATATATGTATTAGGAATGATCAATTCAGACACATTAATAAAATTAACTAGTAGAGCTAAGTTAGAAAAATTAGAAATAACGATATTGTATTCTACAAAATGAGTTAAAAATCAAACTATCCTCATATAAAAAGAACGGTATCTATAGATGTTTAAAAATTATATAATTTTACCTCTTTTAAGTTGCTTATACATTAAAAATTATTTTTCTTTAACACATTATAAATATTTTACTCTGTACACCCCATATGAATGTGTAGTTATACTAAATTTCAGCCCCATACATTAATTACTTTACCTTAATGGTATTAAAAAAGCGTAAAATATCAGGTTTGACCTCTTAAAACTCGTGAACTGTAATTATTTGAAATCATTTAATCACTATTTATAGATTATAATAATTATAGACTTGTTAAAATTGTGCACTCTTTTTACTGTCGAATAACCCGCTGTTTCAGTGAGACGGACGTTCGCAAAATATGGAGTTTAGAGCGTAATGCCTGGTTCACACAGTGCGAGTTGAAAAGAGCCAATAGCTGAAGGACAGCTACAGGTTCGTGTGAACAGGTCGGCCGAGTTACTTACTCTGCGGGTTGTCCAGCTGCTTAACATATTTTTGTTTTTTTACTGGCCACTGGCCACTTCGATACAGGGCAAAGACTGACTGAATTCTGAAGTTTGTTGCCGAGTCAAGGAAAGCCGGTGTTATTTTTAGTGATACACATTGTGAATGCGAATTGAATGTCTGGTGATATCACTCTCAAAAGCTCTTCTCAGAACAACTTTATATTCACGTGTATCGTGATAGCACGGATCTTTCATTATGGTTGATGATGCTTCTGAATGCCTCCTAGGACACGCAGCCATTCCCTTGTACACATCCTCCTTGTCCTAATCCTCACCTCTTCATGTACTATATCAATTGATAGTTCATCACAAGGTATCAAAGAAAATAATTGTATCAACTTACGAATAAAAACTCTTTACTTTCTTCAGACATTTTCAAGCTTTTAAAAAACCTATGAGCCTTTTAACGTTTCCATCGAACGCCAATGCCGTGTGCGCAGTAAAGCTTGATTCACACGGCTGTATGTTGACCTATGACGCATTGAAATTCAAACTTAAAACAACTGATTATCAACATATTTTATTTTCTAATGGATAAACATATATTTTAAATCATTTTCCTGATGGGTGTTTTCAAATTAAAACGCTGTGTCTTGGCATATGCCTATCCATCGCTACACACGCTTTCCATTAACGGGCTATTTCAAATCTCCTTGCAACACCTAACGAAGTTGTCTGCCTACTTCCAGCTCTACAGCGTACTGATTCGAGAAGGTTGGTTTTGAGATTTGATTGGTTCTCTCTTGCTGAAGATCTCAGGCAGAGCGGACGAAGTAGAGACCAGTTGAACAGCTCGCGCCAAACAGCCGGAAATCCTGTGATTGCTTTAGAGAACCTCACGTGACCACGTTTCTGTTCTGAGTTTATTTTTCGGTGAACTTGTGAATCCATAGTAAAGAAGGTCAGTAGAAAAGAGCCAAGTCAGAAGACCAGCTACTTGCTTGTTGGAAAGACATCTCGCATCGTGTAAACTAGCCCTATGGAGCTAGAATAGTATATCAGAAACTTCTAACTAATCACCAGAAACCCAGTGGGCTTATAACGTTACTGGATGAAGCTGTCCGGCAGTAGGAGAACAAACAGGGAGCAGGAAAATACATTATTTGTGTTGAGACACCTCCCCCTCCCCCATTAAATTAGTCCCACGGACAGGCAATTGCCTATAAATGTTCCCATTGGATCCTCACTACATTACTTCGATAAGTTCTTTTGATCATTTCCAGCAGTTTTATTTGTTGTGAATATTGTGAAATGCATGAAAATATATGGTCAAGGTTGATCGCAATTGATTAACAATCCACAATCAACCAACCGAACGTAGCTCAGTTTCGTGTGCGAGATCCAAGGATGTTGCAACAACAAGAGCCACTTTCTCTCTCGACAAGACGAACGAGACACTTGCTACACTTCCTGGAGAGCTTAACGGCCGGGTCTGAACCCAACCTACTCTGGGTCTGAGCCCGTCTTACATTATTGGGTCTTGATGACAGCACGAGAACTGCAACTATTATCTTGTGGTAGCAATATGTTGGGTACATTAGTGGCTCGGGGAGTCCTCCTTCGTCACTGCCTCAACTTGGAGCTAGAACACACAGGAGTAGTATCAACACGGAGCTACAACACACAGCTATAGTAGAATATTATAAACAATACACATGCCTAGTAGCAACATGGAGATACATGACACGGGAATAGTAGAATATTATCACCAAGGAGCTACCATACACATGACTAGTAGCAACATGGAGATACATGACACGGAAATAGTATAATAGTATCAACAAGGAGCTACAATACACATGACTAGTAGCAACATGGAGACACATGACACGGAAATAGTAGAATAGTATCAAAATGGAGCTACAATACACATTGCTAGTAGCAACATGGAGATACATGACACGGAAATAGTATAATAGTATCAACATGGAGCTACAATACACATGAATAGTAGCAACATGGAGATACATGACACGGGAATAGTAGGATATTATCAACAAGGAGCTACAATACACATGAATAGTAGCAACATGGAGATACATGACACGGAAATAGTATAATAGTATCAACATGGAGCTACAATACACATGACTTGTAGCAACATGGAGATACATGACACGGGAATAATAGAATATTATCAACAAGGAGCTACAATACACATGAATAGTAGCAACATGGAGATACATGACACGGGGATAGTAGAATAGTATCAATATGGAGCTACAGCACAAAGGAATAGTAGAATGGTATCAACATGGTAAAATTATAATTGTCTCTTGATGAGGAAATATCTAACACTAGCTTTTACCCGTCGCGGCTTCGCCCGAAATAATTGATAACATCTTTTAATTTTTAACTAAACGGTTTTGGTTATAAATCAAACTTTATTTTTTTCAAATATCTATACGTTTTTCTCAGCTCTAGCTGTAAATAATATTTCCGTACCAAGTTTCATTGAATCCGTTCAACAATTTTGGCGTGATTGAATGACAAACATCCAAACACACAAACTTTCGCATTTATAATATTAGTAAGATTATTGTTTTATTTATATTAAAATTCCAAATGACGTAGAAATGTTGGTGCCACCAGATATCCACTCTCGATGTCCACCAAGTTGAGAAATATGCCCCCCACTCATCCCCCTCACCCTACTCTAAACCAGTATTGTGGTTTGAGTGTAATTGGGGCTGATGTCATATTTAAACGGTAACACAGCTGAGCGGAGTCGTGACTCGCCATGAGGCAGATATGTCCACATCATTCATGGTAACACTACGCCATTTTCAACTTAATATTTAATATCACTTAAACTCGAATGTAATTAGCTCTCCTCTGGGTTGAGACATGCTTGATTGACTGTCCTTTTTTATGATCATGTACGGGACATTGTAAACTTCAATGGATTATTTATTATTCAAGAGTTTTTAAATAAAATGACAGCATCATGGAGCTGTACCTGAGAGTTGTATTAATATTGCCAGCTTAGTCCCGAGAACAAGCAAAATTAAATATGACCTTGACCTTACACTTTGTACCAACCTAACATTTAGCCACGCCAATAAGTAAATACGTTGGTATGTTCATTGTATCCCGGAGAGGAGGATAATTATGTAGCAGTTACTGTGTCTCTGGAACCACATATAGGGTTAGTTACCATACAATAACTACCAGGAGTTAATATTTAATTTACTTTTCGCTTATTCAAATGCTAGCCATCAATAGAGGCCTCTATCAAGATATCATTGAAGATTAAGAACAACATATGGGTGACCTGGTGGTCTAGGGGTAAGGTGTCAGACTTCTGTGCTGAGGGTCCGGGGTTCAATCCTCGGTCCCGGCACAGATTTATCTGATTGCCAAACCCTTCCTTCACCTCTGACAAGACGTGTATTAATCACAACTTGTGAATGTGAGGAATGCCAGGCCTCCACCGTGGTTCGGATTCCACGTTAAACTGTAGGTCCTCCATTTCATCTCACTATCACCCTACTATTACACATTAGCGTAAGTGCGTATAACCCGAACGGGTAGTAAGACGCGGTGCTAATAATAATAATAATAATAATAATAATAATAACATATGGTTTGCAAATTACAAAATAATAAATACATTATCTTTGTATACAGGTGATTACAATAAACAATCTTAATAACTAAAATATTATAAGGAGGAAAGCATTAGAAATATTCAATAATAATAATAACTATTTTTAGGGTCAGTTCACAATAAACAATCGGTAATCATTGGTACGGGTGTTTATTAAATAGCTCTCTAAATATACCACTATTGCTAGAAGTTGTTATAACTATTACCATGATAAGTTATTATCTTAACATTAATACAGTACAATTACTATAAGAGGCTAATGGTTGTCACTCCATAGAGGTATGTTAACAGAGAGTGTTTTATTGTGCTCGTCAACCCTAGGTTCTGTTCAGATTATTATTATTATTATGCCATAGCTCTTCAATGGGACCGATCTCTTGACATTTCTGGTACTAAGGTACAGGTTGAACCAAAAATATCTCAACAACAGTTGAGTGGTGGACACTATCTAGATTTAAATGTATCTTGGGCTAAATATCTTAACAGATCAACTGCATTATTATAGTTGACAATGACAACCATGGAATAAACTGTTTGTGATAGTTGACAATGACAATAACAACCATTGAATAAGGTGTCTGTAAAAGCTGACGATGACAACCATTGAATAACTTGTCTGCCATTACAATAAGTTCCAAATAGCGCTACTTCTATTTGACTGCAGTAAGACAGAGACAGAATATTTGGCATTTGGTGTGTGGGAACCGGAGAACGTCATGACCCTAGTTCTTGGAATAACCTCCCTTTACTTGACCCTAATTCTTGGAACAACCCCCCTTCTCCCCTGACATGAAGGACATTGCAACCCACGCCTGGTAGCACTGGTGATCACGTGCGCCGACCCTTCCCGCCAAAACCAACATCGCATACACGCTGCGTAGAGAATAGACTCTGTACCAAGCTTCCTCGTTTGGTAAGCACTCTGGGTTACACAGTAGATAGGAATCCGGTCTCACTCTCAACTGATTAGTGACGTCGCCTCTCTGTGACGTCACTGCAAGTCAAGAGAGGATTTCCTAGGTTAATGTTTTATTCAGCTAGTTTTTAAAATATAATATTGAAACAAACAACAAAAATTCTTAAATAGTTCTAGGAATGGTCTTACAACGTTAAAAAATTATTTTTTGGGGTCTTGAGGTAGTTTTTTTGGTAAAATTAAAAAAAATTCCTACTAGGCCTATTTGGTTTATTCACGAAAATGGCCAGTAGTGATCTTCCTGCCAGGATATAGATGAAAAAAAGTAATTGGAAAAAGGTTTCCCTAGAATATAAAACAAGGAAAGGGTGATTTTGAAATGCAAAACAATTCTATCCAAGCGCAAATAGTAGAGTGTAATTGGAAGAGGGGAAGTTTTCCTAGCACATATTATACAGGTTTCATTGGGTGAACTACTTATTTAATTCCATATCTTACTATTTTTTACAGTGTTGTATAAGTGTTCTTTAAGTGCGTCAAGTTAAGATGCAACCTACTTTGGCAAATAGCTTCGAAATCACCGAGTTAGGCAACGTAGTTAAATGCCATTTAAAGGAATATTTTTAATGAACAGAACAGTACTGTCCCTTGTATAGGCTATTCGTTGAAGCCGAGATAAATTGTGTTCGGTGTTCTCCAAGTGTTCACATAGCACTGACTAACTTGTACGTATCAGTTGTCAACTAATGGGAGATCGTGTGAATGAGTGGACTACAAGGCTGCCTTCATATGGATGTGGGAGGAGCTTATCCTTCACATCCATTCATCACTTGGAGAGAAATACGATCTGACACTACCCGCACTTGTAGAAACATCCAGCATTACTACACAATGAACATCCAGCAGTAAGTTATTACACTATTAACATCCATCATAATTACACAATGAACATCCAGCAACATTACACATTGAACATCCAGCAACATTACACAATAAATATCCAGCAGTATTACACAATGAACATCCAGCAACATTACACACCGAACATCCAGCAACATTACACAATGAACATCCGGCATTATTACACAATGAACATCCAGCAACATTACACATTGAACATCCAGCAACATTACACAATAAATATCCAGCAGTATTACACAATGAACATCCAGCATCATTACACAATGAACATCCAGCAGCATTACACAATGAACATCCAGCAACATTACACATCGAACATCCAGCAGTATTACACAATGAACATCTAGCAGAAACAGTGGATATCCAGCAACATTACACATTGAACATCCAGCAATAATACACAATGGACATCCAGCAGTATTACACAATGGACATCCAGCAATATTACACAATTAACATCCAGTATTATTACACATTGAACATCCAGTAGTATTACACATTGAACATCCAGCAATATTACACAAAGAACATCCAGTAGAATTACACAATGGACATCCAACAGTATTACACAATGAACATTCAACAGATTTACACTTGTATTGGAATATTGAACATCCAATATCTCTGACGTGTTCAACACATCCCAGACTGATTGATTAACATTTCACACCCCAAAAGGCCACCAGACGATGGAACTGGCAAGTTTGTGAAGTGAACAGTAACATGTTACTAGAATATATTCTAGAGTGTACCTCATGTGATTCCAAACAAGAGCTTTGTCTTTGTGTCTAGCCTTGGAAGAAAATTTTGCATCCTAGCTTTTCAGTATTCGTTTGAAGGGCACAGACGGTCACAAACCATTTCATTTACTAATCTGAGCTGAACAAACTTTTGTCATTAATGGGCAGCATTAACTTTGTAGTTTTCAATTCACCTCAGTGCTTTTATATCGAGAAGACTACTCCAATGGTATTTCACTCCAAACTAATATAGTTCTGCTACCAATGACAACTTTGTGTTAGGTTCTCTGGTCAAATAGGGCTGTTATATCTAGAAGACTCTACTCCAACGACATTTCACTCCAAACTAATATAGTTCTGCTGCCATTGACAACATTGTGTAGGTTCTCTGGTCAAATAGGGCTGCTATAATCGAGAAGACTCTACTCCAATGGTATTTCACTCCAAGATGCTATAGTTCGTATAAACATATATTCCTGGCGTGGGTGTTAATTCGCGTTAATTTGACCTCGTGAAACATTGATTGTGGCCCAGAAAATGGTAGTTTTGCCGCCATGTGGTCGTCACGGTGGACTTGGCAACATCGCACTCGACCAGGGTAAACTCTTGTCATGAATGGAGGGGTTCAGAATGGTCGGAGGGCAAGTATCAGGAGGGGGGGGGGGCCCTTGACTCGAGGTAAACCACATTCTTCAGTTCCCCCGACTACAACTAGTAGATCTCTGGAGCCGTTCAGTGGGGCCAACTTACTCCATTAACAGCTAAATATACCCACGTGACCGCTTGACCTTTCCTAAGGGGCTGCTCCAGGCTACCTCATCCCACTTGGGGAAAGCTTTATTTTCAAAAACTTGGTCAACTCGTTTAACGAGAACCAATTTGCAGTGCAAAGATCTAGCTATTACAAAGTAGGGATGAACATCGATACTGTAACATAGATATTATAGATATTAGTGATACTATAACATCAATGTGAAAAAATTATAGTCTGAAAAACATAAATTTCTTAGAACAAAAAACATCAATATTTTATAATAAAAAATGGGCTATTTTTTTGTTTATTGTTTTCAAATAAGTTACAAAACTTTAACTGAAATTAATTTTTAATAAATTAATCCAACATTCAAAATAATTTCAAACAAATTGTGTTTTTAACTGTGCGTTAAAAAAGAAAAAAATATTGTTTGTAAAATAAACCAAGTAATTCACTTCAATATTTAGTGCAATCATACTTTTGTAAACTGATTATGTCTTTAAATGTTCTGTACTTACGTGCGATATGTACACATCGGTTCCTCGCACATCGGCACAAAACATTGATGGCTCAAACTCGGTGTTCGATATCCCAGATTGAATGTTCTTTTGAACATATCAACAGCAAATACGGGCAAAGGACAGCTCTTTGAGGGAATTAGGGTTGTATCACACACGCACTGGCGTTAGCTTAGAAGCCGTGACCTTCTTTTGTTTGGAGGACACTAAAATATCAGGGAACCCCCTCCTCACTGAGACATTCGACCGGGGTAAATTACAAAATATAGGTCTAAACCAGTAGGGTTAGTGAATAATAATTAACTAATAATGTTGGGCAAAGTATTTAAAGAAATGTCTAGTTCTATTTGCTAATTACTGTTATTTGGTACTTGAATTTGGCTTATCAATATTCTTACTAACCTCACTTTTAATTTTAAAAAGTTTTGCACCACGTCTTGATACCCGTTCGGATTATACGCATATGTACTAGCTACGCTAATAGTTTTAGGGATTATTAAGGTTATATTTAGAGAAAGTGTACCCACATTTGTGTGGAGGAAGAGTTGAAACCCATTTTGGGGAAAACCACCCTCAGTACACCCGACCAAGATTCGAACCTCAATCTCTCCGTTATCGGCAATCTAGTCCACTGCGAGAGTAGCGCGTTGGACCACGCAGCCACCGAAGTGGGTTAAATTATTATTGTCCCTCTTTTCTTCATCTTATTCAGATATATGAGTTCTCTTAACATATCTCCACACTGTTCAATAGTTATGGACAGACCAATAAAAATCAAGCTTTTGCGAATTCTCGCGGAATTCCGTACACGGGCTCACGGAACTCTAGTGATCTTGAAAATAACTGTCTTAGAAGATGGGGGTGAAATATATTTACAAACATACACACACACACACACAATTTGTTTATATATGAGATGAAGTAGTTTTGTGTTTAAAAAAAACTTAAACTTGGAACTTCATAAATTGGGTCGGTATCTAGTTCGTTGAACCTTAAGGTGGCTGTGATATTGCCGTTCACATGTAGCGCTTAGGTTAAATATTGATAAATCCGTTAACAGTACATGAGTTTGGTGCTTACTAGAATGAACATATTAAAGCTTTTTTTATGACCCTATGCATAGGCCTATATTATAGATTTTTAAATATAGTTTAAAAGTTGAAATTTTTTAATTTGAAAAGTGCAAAAATTTACATATCTCGGTTGATCATTGATAGCTGAGTGCCCCGGGAAACGAAAAGTAACTGGCATAGAAGCGTAGAATGGATCTTTGGGAATCGAATGATGGCGTTTGATTGGGAGGGTCACAGCATCAATTGTATTTTACTACTCCCCTGTTTGTTCTCCTATTTCTGTACATCTACACCCAAGAATGCTAAAAACCCACTTGGTTTCTGGCGTTTATGAATTTCTGCTCGACTATTCTATCCAACCTTTCTTGCTGGGTAAAATACATGAGTTGGCAACACTTGTTTAAATGATTCGCGTTGTCTGAATCTGGGCACATTCTCTACCATTCACATCTATACCCTAGTGGCAGTGGGTTGAACTAGTTACAGTAAATCTGGCATAGAAGAATGGGGTCCGTTATATTGACAAACTGCAACCAGGAAGATGATAACTTGTCATGTTCCAGGTCAAGTTCGAGAGAGATAGAGTTTGATTGATTAGGCGAGTTTTCGCGATTGACTTGGTTACGTCTTGGTATTGAGTGTTTTCAACCAAGTGGTTCTGACCAAAGTGGAGCGCGAAAATAATTTTGAGATGTTTTCCTTAAACAAAAATGATGGCTGGGGTAGAGTAGATCTAACAGCTGGTAGGTGAATTTATGTAATCCAACATCATCATCATGAATTGTTTCCAGCCTGTGGACGGGTCTGTTTGGTAAAATGACTCCACCTCCCTCTGTTCTTCCACCATTCTTCCTCCTGCACTCTCTTACACTCTCCTCCTTTCACTTGCACACTTGCTACTAACTGTTCCAATCTCTTCCTTGGTCTTCCTTGCGGTCTCTTCCCTACATACTTCATATCCATCAATCTTCTTGGAATCTTCTCCCCTTCCGTTCTCATTACGTGTCCATAACATTTCATCCTAGCTTCCTTTACTATCTCATGTACTCCCTGTACCCTAATTCTAGACCTTACAACTTCATTCCTAATCCTATCTCTTCTGCTAACAGCTACCATGCATGCTCCTCAAAAACTTCATTCCCATGGCCTCCACTTTCCTTGTTTCTCTTTTATCCAAAGTAATCCTACTACATCTACTGCAAATCGACGTAAAATGAGCTATTTCATTTTTTTAGTAAGATTGATGCTTATTGGGACTAGTCCAAGCTAAAAATATCTCCCCAAAAATAACCTTAAGAAAACATTAAGTACGTTTGTAACATTAAATAGGCCTAAACCATATACATAACTAAACGGTTTTAAAGTAACTACTTACTCTCATGTATTTCTAGTTAGTAATTTCTGTCAATTTTAATTTACAAAAGCTTAAAATTCATTGACTATGAAGTTATACTCGTTTAAATCTAACATAAGAAGTGATGCTGTTTTGAAATTGGCACACAAATTCTCGGCTCAATTGGTTGTAACCATACTGTTTAGTCTGGTCAAGGAAAGCGTTACCAAGCCGCGCTCTGGTATCGTCTCGGTCATAAACATTTCGTTAACATCGATACCAGGTCAACCGTGAAAACACGCCTATTGAAATATTGGAGTTCATGAAGAGTCCTTTTGTCATCTGGGGTAGTTTACACGTCTTGTAACAACACACTGGTAGTTTACACGTCCTGTAACAACACACTGAGAGTTTACACGTCTTGTAACAACACACTGATAGTTTACACGTCCTGTAACAACACACTGATAGTTTACAGGTCCTGTAACAATACACTGATAGTTTACACGTCTTGTAACAACACACTGATAGTTTACACGTCCTGTAACAATACACTGATAGTTTACACGTCTTGTAACACTGCACTGGTAGTTTACACGTCCTGTAACAACACACTGAGATTTTACACGTCTTGTAACACCACACTGGTAGTTTACACGTCTTGTAACACCACACTGGTAGTTTACACGTCTTGTAACACCACACTGATAGTTTACACGTCCTGTAACAACACACTGAGAGTTTACACGTCTTGTAACACCACACTGGTAGTTTACACGTCCTGTAACTTACACTGATAGTTTACACGTCCGGTAACACCACACTGGTAGTTTACACGTCCTGTAACACCACACTGGTAGTTTACACGTCCTGTAACACCACACTGGTAGTTTACACGTCCTGTAACAACACACTGATAGTTTACACGTCTTGTAACACCACACTGGCAGTTTATACGTCCTGTAACAATACACTGATAGTTTACACGTCCCGTAACTACACACTCTAAGTCTACACGTTACATAACAACACACTCGTAGTTTACACGTTACGTAATAACACACTGGTAGCTTGCACGTCCTGCAACAACATTATTAGGGATGGTAGAGATGGAAGTTGAAGGAAGGATTCTTGCCAGAGGGCTATTAATGGTGCCAAGCTGTCTGCCGATGACGGATGTGGACTTCAACTAATCACTTCAGGTTCTGTTCAAACCAATCACAGACACGCACTCAACACTTCCCCTGGGGAACATTCCAGAGGACAAGTAGTGTTGGGTCCTTTGTGGGGTTGCTAAATACTAGAGGACAAGTAGTGTTGGGTCCTTTGTGGAGTTGCTGAATACTAGAGGACAAGTATTGTTGGGTCCTTTGTGGAGTTGCTAAATACTAGAGGACAAGTAGTGTTGGGTCTTTTGTGGAGTTGCTGAATACTAGAGGACAAGTAGTGTTGGGTCTTTTGTGGAGTTGCTGAATACTAGAGGACAAGTAGTGTTGGGTCCTTTGTGGGGTTGCTGAATACTAGAGGACAAGTATTGTTGGGTCCTTTGTGGGGTTGCTGAATTACTAGAGGACAAGTAGTGTTGGGTCCTTTGTGGGGTTGCTGAATACTAGAGGACAAGTAGTGTTGGGTCCTTTGTGGAGGGAGATGTTGGATGAGTTTCAACTAATTAATAGTAGTAAGTCAACTTACCAACATCCCATAAACACTGAAAAATGCTGTTCGGGGTCAGATGGTGTTGTTACGTTTCCAAGCTATGATTACCCAAGTTGACTTGTGTTTCACATCTCCTTGCTCAGGAGGATCTGCTTTAGAACAAAGATCCTTGGATTTGCGCTTGTGTGATTTGGATCCTTCTTCCTGTAGCAAGGCATCATTTAGCGGGCCACATATGTAAAGGAGTATTTGAGACAGTTTGGCAACCTCCCTCGTATGCACGTGGGCAGAGGTAAGCCGGTGGTTTGTTCAGGAGTCTGGTCACGTCATAATATTTCTTCTTTACCTTTGAGAGCTCCAACTCATCCAGCCGCCACTCTCTCATTCATGAATATTGGGCACTCGCCGGTGTTTGCTGACTTGTTGACGACGCCACTCAATATCTTTCTCTAGACGCGAGTGAGTTGGAAAACAGCAAACACTACTTGAGGGACTGGTGGGTAGTTTGGGTGCGCGTGTGCCTGGAAAAGGGGATAAGTCCACTTAAAAAAATATTCTATCGTTGGAATCAACCGTTACAGGTGGTCGATTTAATGACGTTGCCTTCTTGGTGATTTCAAAGACATTTTACGAAGCTGGTTGCATCTTAACTTGACGCACCTATGCACTCTAAGTGCTATCAAACTTTAGAAACCAATGAACGAAATAGAAAGAGAGGGAATGAAATTAGTAGTTGCCCCTGTGAAACCTCTTTTCTATGTGCTATTAACACTTCTCCCACTGACGAGTATACTATCTCACTCTATTTGCTCCTGGACAGAATATGTATTGTATTTCAAAACTATCTTTTTCCATGTTTCCTATTCTAAATATACATCTGCTTTCTAGGACTGTTTTAATATGTATCCTAGCAGGAAGATTCCTACAATCCAACACCTTAGCTCAGACGCTATCTTGTCTGCCTACTGAGCTAAGAGTCCCAGGTTTGATTTCCGGCATATCCGAAAAATGTATCATTGTTGAAATGTGGATTTACCCTTTCACATTGAAAAATTAACGGCCAGGGACTTGATTTTTTGCCTGCCTTTGTCTTAAGTTAGATTGTAAGGCATATGAAGTTATGACAGGCCTAGCAAACCGGTAGTGGAAAAAATAAATGGCTTGAATAAAAAACTGACCTAAACCATAGACTGGAAACAGTATTGGATGTAAGGAAGATTCCTACAGGACAATTTCAAGAATAAACAAAATAGCCGGGGTTATAAACGATTTAAAAAAAAGTTTGCATAAAAACTACTTCAGAATTTGTTGTTGTTGATAAAGTGAGATAATTTTCTTAGAATTATTTAAGAATGTATGATTTTTGTTTCAATGTTCTGTCTTTAAGACTTGACACATAAAACGTAAATATTAACTAAGAAAATCCTTTCTTGACTTGCCACTACGTCACAGGGTTCTACTGGGTGCTTTGTTGGATTTTAAAATGTGGCCATCGAATTACCAGGATTGTTCAAATTAATTCCGACGACAGTCTTTCAATCGGATAAGTAGAGACGGGTGTATTAAGGCATAAGTGGGTGGACAACCCAAAGGGAAAGTAAAAACAAACTGTCCCTGAATGTATTTTCCCAGCGTTAGAGAACTCTTTTTACTTAAAGAGTCCACGGTGTAGGCCATGGACTTGTATTGGGATGAATATCAAATTTCTCTTCTCTGTATACATATCTTAATTTTCCCGCCCACCAGTAGCCTTAGCTTTGTGGACAATGGGATGTTAACCAACATGGAAGCCACTTTACCAAGTGGATTATTCACTTAAGTCAAAAGGAGGATTGAATAGAAATAGGAAAGGAATTACTCAAGAATATAAATCATTGATGATTGTTTATTTTTAGAGGCGTGGGTTTGATCTTGATTGGTAGCAAAGATGGAGTTTTATTTAAACCTAGTCAAAGGTAATTACGGAAAAGATTAATAATTGTGGTGTTACTTTTCTTGTAATACTGCAATGAAATATTATCAAACAAGACAAATTAAGTTTTATGTTTAAAACAGTTCGTAGATATACATTTGTGACTCATTAATCATTATTTAATATGAGTTTCACTATCGTAGTATAAATAATCTCTTACCAGAATACTCGTGTGATAAATAACCTAGTAATAAGCTAGTTGCCTGGTTCTGCTACAGTCCTTACCATGCGTTGAAGTCACTGCACAATAAAACAACTCAGCTACAGTCCTCACCATGCGTTGAGGTCACTGCACAATAAAACAACTCGGCTACAGTCCTTACCATGCGTTAAAAACACTGCAAAATAATACAACTCAGCTACAGTCCTTACCATGCGTTGAAATCACTGCTCAATAAAACAACTCAGCTACAGTCCTTACCATGCGTTGAAGTCACTGGACAATAAACCAACTCAGCTACAGTCCTTACCATGCGTTGAGGTCACTGCACAATAAAACAACTCGGCTACAGTCCTTACCATGCGTTGAGGTCACTGCACAATAAAACAACTCGGCTACAGTCCTTACCAGGCGTTGAGGTCACTGCACAATAAAACAACTTGGCTAAAGTCCTTACCATGCGTTGAGGTCACTGCACAATAAAACAACTCGGCTAGAGTCCTTACCATGCGTTGAAGTCACTGTACAATAAAACAACTCAGCTACAGTCCTTACCATGCGTTGAGATCACTGCACAATAAAACAGCTCAGCTACAGTCCTTACCATGCGTTGAGGTCACTGCACAATAATACAACTCGGCTACAGTCCTTATCATGCGTTGAAGTCACTGCTCAATAAAACAACTCGGCTACAGTCCTTACCATGCGTTGAGGTCACTGCACAATAATACAATTCAGCTACAGTTCTTATAATGTGTTGAAGTCAGCGTGCTAGAAATATTCCACCATGACTTTTGAAACACTTTCTCGATAATTTGTGGGAGTTTTGTAAAGATATTGTTTCGAAAATATTAAAATACTATTACTTGTTTCATCAAACTTTTGATAAGCCGTACTAATCCTAGAAAAATATGTAATTTTAAAAACAATCCTTGTTTTAAAATGTTTTCTTAACGGCATTGCCTACTTGTTGCCTGATTTCGAAGCTATTTTGCAAAGCGAGCTGCATCTTAGCTTTATCACACTTATACATCGATATTCTAAATAGAAAAAGAGGGAAGAAAATGAGAAGTTCAGCATTTAAGGCTTTTTGGTGTGCATACTATACATTTACACATGGACAGCATTGACTTGCATTTCAAAGTTTCCTTTTCCTTGTTTCCTATTCAAAATATACATTTGCTTCCACAGATTGTTTTAATCTATATCCTGGCAGAAAGATTTTTACAGATCATGTTCGTGAATAAACTAAATATCCCGAGTTGTAGACTGTTTAGAAAATACGTTATAAAAACCTTCAAGCTTCGGAGAAATAAATTTTTGACAGTGAAAGATTAATTTTAGAATTGTTATTGAATTTTTATTTTTCAATATTATTTCTTTAAAAATCACCGAATAAAATGTAAATACATATTAACATGGGAAATCCTCTCTTAACTTGCGTGGACGTCATAGGCAGACAACGTCCTTAAAATACTCTGATTACATTTTACGGATGTTCTCAATGGTCTCTAACTAACCAAACAATTTCTACCAATCCCTGTCGACATGTTGGTGACGAAAGATCTATTAGGAATCAACATTATTTCCTCGTAATAAATATCCTTCCATGTTAATGCAAAGTTTTCCTCTCTGCGGGAACATGAGGTCCACTGGCCCACATAACAGTGGTACAGTTCCTTTGTCGAGTTCACTGACACACATGTGGAAGCTGAGGAATGGACCGGTCTAGTCTCGGTCCATCTAGCACGTGCCCTGTATGCTTATCAGGGCTTAGACACAATCTCGCCAACTTCTTCTCAAAACTTGACAAATATCCTCGGAGATACCTCAGCTGGGATCATCAAACTACCAGTCTATTGTGGCCAATAGACGCAATAAAAAAAAAGTTGATTCAAAACAGAATGAGGAGGAGGGTGAATTTTAATCGACTCGTCCAAAATTGAATCATAATCTCCCGGTTAAAAGTCCAACAGACTATCCGTGTGGTCAACGTATATCTTCCTTGGTTTGAGGTGTAAAGTGTTCATTTCACTCATTTGCTATCTTTATTCACCTATGAAAGCTTTTAGACACTACTTTATCGGATTATAAAATCAACTTTCTAGAAAACCTTTCGTTCATTTTTGGTGTGAAAAGTGATCTAAAATAGACTAACTGATTCTCTCCAGGTAATTTCACTACATTTTCAGGTGTGTTCACTATCTTTGATTAGTTTTGTTGCAATAAACGAGTTCTAGAAAAAGTTTTTTTACTAAAGTATATGTCATTTTAATTCCCTACCAAAATGATCCGGGAAAGATAAAAAATATCTAACGAAAGTTTTGGAGACACAAGCACGAAAATAGGTTGGTACTTGTGTTTTCAGCCAGTGACATATTGTCTCGTATCACTGTCCCGGTGATAGTATGCAGGAACATGTGTTGTCAGCCAGTGACATGTTGTCTCGTATCACTGTCCTGGTGATAATATTCAGGTACATGTGTTGTCAGCCAGTGATCATATTATCCCGTATCACTGTCCCGGTGATAGTATGCAGGAACATGTGTTGTCAGCCAGTGACATGTTGGCTCGTGTCACTGTCTCGGTGATTGTCTGCTGACCCACACATAATGAACGTGAATTTATCTCGGGCCATCGTCTAAATTGATGTGTTGCGGAAAACAAGAGGAAGTCCCCGCCTCGCTGTAGATCTAAACAAACATACATTCAGATACAACTCGTTCTTTAATTTACAAACCTGCTTTAAATACACCCTTTTTATGGAAGGTCATTAATAATTCATCATCACTTTTCATACTTTTATTTTCAAGCTTAAGGTAAAGGTTGTTATACCGGTCCTATGTGAAATATAATATTATTTAGTATTTTGTTCTTTTTATGAGGCAGCATATTTAGTTAATCATAAGAAAAATTGAAAGCTATTTTTTTTACCGCAGGGTAAGATGGTAGAGATCCCGAGTTATTTGCATTATATTTGCAGTTTTTAGATATAAAATAAAATTTGAAAAAATAAATCAAATTCTGCTCCAGTAATTTTCTTCACATGATGATATCAACAGTAGTTCTTGAATAGGTCAAAGGTGTCCTATAATTTAATGACAACTTTTTCTCTACATTTAAAAAGTTTCTCATCTAATACCGCTATTCTCATGATGGATATTCAACAACTGTAGATATTACCATGTGTAAAAAAAACTTAACTTTATATTTCTACTGGATCATTATTTGATTTATTTTGGCAAATAAAATAGTTTGCTATGAAGAATATAAAAACACTGGCCTTTTCTCCCGTCTCCTTCCATCCCATCTTAGTTAACCACTTTGGATTATAAAATGGAACTGTCGAAACAATTAACATCTATTTAAATTGACCCTCTGCTATGCTCATATAATTATAATGATCAAATTTCAGAGTTTACTTAACTACTGAATTAAATTACTTTTCCTGTATTGTCTTGATTACAGCGGAAAATTCAAAGCACTTGTAGCGAGACTTTAATGCGCTATTGAGCTAGATGAGATGTGAAGTGGTTCAGTCGCTTATTGCACAGCCTGGCTATTAATACACTCTCTCGGAGCTAGATGAGATGTGAAGTTGTTCAGTCACTTA
>CABFWB010002695.1:51049-99315 GCA_902151455.1 Timema bartmani | reverse complement strand
ATTCATCAAAATCTCGAGTTCGATTTTTTAGACGATCACCATACTTTCTCTACCTGTAAGATAGAGAGAAAGTAAAAATAGTGGAATATTTTAATTACTTTAATTAGGAAATTACTACTTTAAAATATGGAAAGAGACACTAAATATCAGCTAAGACTATTACAAATATAAAGCTTTTAAATATAAACAGGGAGTCAAATCCTTCACCTTTGGTATTATGTGTCAATGTTTTACTTATCATCCATCCATATTCATGAAACACTACCCTCTATTTCTCAAAGAGTCTACATACATGGCAGTATAATAGGACAATTCGGAGAGTAACTAAGTGATTTAAATCAATGATTCAAGGAGTAAATATTCGGGGGACTAATCTTTTCTTTAAATATTTAGTTCATGTACAAATTATGTGACTATAAATTTAAATATATATTTTATTCTTGATTCATTATATTGCAATGAATGTCGTACAATAGTTTTCCCGTCTTATTATACGAAATATACTTACATTTCCCTTGAACTCAAAGTTATATCTTACCTTGACCGACCCCACTATTGCACTATCTCAGAGCTCTGTTATCTTTCAGTAGGAACGGAGGGTACATGTATTCTAAGAAAATAGAGTTGATTTGTTCAACCCCCTACCCCTATCGTTCAGTGAATCCTTAAGAGCTCGTTTCACCCTACAGATATCGCGTAACTCGGGTAGGTAACACAGCTTTAACCAATCTTCGTTCGCATCGTGGTGCGGTAGTATGAGATTTTCATCGGAAAAGAGTGGAATATTGAGATCAGTGAAATAATTTTACCACATTAAAAAATATATACTACAGAATTTTTAAAAATATGTATCAGTGATCATAATACTTCTTTTGTCATTTTAATAGTGAATAAAATCGCACCCCTAACATATTTATTGTTCTAGCGTAATCATTTATCTAATCTCCCGGTTAGTTGGCCGTGATATGGGCTCTTAAGACGTTTATCCACGAAGAACTACATAAATACCTATCTATTATTCGTACTTTTAGCTTTATGCAGATCCGCTTATGGTTTATGTAGTCTTTCGTAAAGCAGAGATCGTAAAAAAAAAAATTGTCTTTTCTGAATTGGGTGGAATCCCTCAGATTTTAACGTTCATCCCCGCGTGGTAAACTCAAATTATCTTCCTTTTCGAACCTCTATTGTTTGACTAGCCTGCCATCTAGTGAGAGGCTTAGTGATCAACGTCACAAAACGTATGAAATAAATGAAGGGTTTCTAATAATCAAATGGTTGTCGTATAAATCCACTGGTCACTAAGATGAATCTAATCAACTGAAGGCCCTCTAAACAGAATATATGAAAAGTAAAAAGCCAAGTCCAGACATGGCTAATGAGCTCAATCAGGCGTCTATCCACTAGCACTGAGTGCATCAGGGCTGACGAGGAGGGGATGGGGAGGGTTGGGTTCAAAAGCGAATCCTCGTAAATTTCCTTAACACTTACTTTCTTCAATAAAAGTCACTATCAATCAACCCAATGGGAGTAAAGCTTTAAAATCAAACAAACAGAATAAGGTTATCTTAATTTAATTTTGAGTTTGGTGTATACTGACATAGCATTCAATTTTATATACAAAACACCCAAAGCTGGCACATTCTTTATTTTAAATTAGTACTCTCAACACCAAGGTTCTTAACAACTTAATATAATGGTTAGGAATTGGGAAAGAAACTTATAGAACTGCACCCACATGTTCATGTAAATAATATAGAAAAAACACAGTAATACTTAAAATGGGGAAAATCACCTAGTCTAGATTCAAATATTGACATCCATGTTATCAGAAACCCAGTATATTGTGAAACTGACGCCTTAGATTGTATGAGCACAGACACTTTAAAATCTAGATACTGGTTATCTACAAATAATATACCTTTTAATATCAAATCAGGGGTTCATATTATATTAAAAGGACTCCCTCATCACTGAGATATTTCAGCATCCTTTTTTCCATCAGTCGTAAAGTATTATTATTACTATTATTATTATTATTATTATTATTATTAGTTGTAGTAGTAGTAGTAGTAGTAGTAGTAGTAGCAGTAGTAGTAGTAGATGTAGTAGTAGTAGTAGTAGTAGTAGTAATAGTAGTAGTAGTAGTAGTAGTAGTAGTAGTAAAATCTTCTTGATGTCCCATAATCCACAATCTTTTTCCTGGTGTTATGTGGCATCAATATATAGGCAGAGGGGGTTGGGGGAAGATTGCTTGAACTAAAGATATAAATCTGCTTGAATCGTAAAAGTTTCTCTTCGTGTCTTAAAATCTGATTTATTTACCTGTAACGATAGGGAATAATAATAAAAATAGATCTTGATGGGACACTAGCAATTCCCCTTACAGATTCGTTTACCTTTACGGTGCAAGAAAGTGAGTGTTGTAAAGATATCTAGAAGCTCTTAAAACTGGAAAATACGTCTTTTAGGATTTGGTATTTATTCAGGGGATTAAATAGATACATATAATAAACACATGGGTGTGCCAGAACATTATTTGGAAAATAGATCAACCTAGAACAGCACACTTTATATATTTTACACCTACATCTAGTGACGAGAACATCAAATTTGTGTAGTTGGGAAAAGTGGTACATAATTAATTGATGTCCGAAACCTTAAATCAGTCGGTGGTGTGTTTGTCTAGTGAGCTATTATTGTTATGGGAATAATTCTGATTAAATCTTTATATTATATAGGACTTAATCTCATAAAAGATATAAATCTCGAGGTTCTTAATACTGAACGACGACGTACTCATATCTCGGGACCCCTGGGTATACAATGTTAGGACAAAATACTGACCTTAACTTGTTACTAAGATACCTTAAGTCAGGCTGAGAATACTTGTCCATGTAGTTACTGGCTGAAGTTAACAAGGATGGAATGTATTCAAATTAAACAGGAAAATATGTAGGAGGAAACAATAAAAATAAACATATTCAAATCATTGTTGAATATAAATATTGCAATCTTTAAAACAAAGATTCAATGTATAATAATTTTTAAAATGTTTAAATAAATTTTGTAACACAAAGACAAAATAATATATAGTAATTAAGAAAAAAAATAATTATATTTTTACCTTGAAGCATAGTTAAAATAATATATTGCTTTGCATTGTTGAACGAAGCAGCACTAAATCGCGTGTCTTGACCTCTAACCAACAATTTAAAATAAATACAATGTTATAATTCTGAAAGAAATAATTTAAAAAGAAACTATAATTATTTATTTTATGAATGATTTACTTGTTTTAAATAGTCTATAGACGTCGATGGCCTAGGTGAGGAAAGATATCATTTTATGAAAAATTGGAAAGATCTTACCAATATAAAAAAAAAAAGTTATCGAATTCTTATGCAAAGTTTAAACCAATGTTGAGATGTACTTATAAATGAAAATACTGGAAATTCCTTGCCACAAATCTTCCCAGTTAGTCTTAAAATGCTGTTGAAATCTTCTTATATTTGCCTACTGTCAGTTTTTAAAACTCCTAATTGTCAAAATCAAAACAACTCCGTTTTCTCTCTTTCCTTCTTCCTTTAATCTTAGAGCGAAATCTCCGGCTTCTGACCAGCTAATTAGCTACCCAAAGGGACCGCTCCAAATCGTAGACTCGCTAGCGTCAAACCTTGAAACTAATTGTTTCCAAAACAGACGGCAGTTAGTAAACAACTCACTTTGAGATAATTCGAAAATATTATTATTGTTTAATAAAAGTGATAGCTCTTGCCTATTCATATATTACTATTAGATAATACAAAGGCAATATAAAGCTCATATCATCTTTTTTTTAACTTTAAATAAAATAGTAAAAACTTGAGGTTGAGCTTGGTTACTTGGGAACGGTCATCATGATGCACAAACAAAATAATCAATAGCAATGTTTAAAAGAAAAAAAAATTATTAAATTCTATAAAATTCCTAGAATGGTTGCAGGGTCTCAGGTTCGACTAACAGCAAGGCCGAAAAATGTATCATTGGTGAAACGTGAGCTCCGCCTTTCAGTGACGAATTAACGGCTGGAGGCTGACTGTTGTGTCTGTTCTAGATTTAAGTTTTATAAGTTGTGTGCCGATATTTTCAGTCAGTACAGAAAATGCACGTTAAATACCTCAAATAATAATAAAAATGTTTTAAGACCCTCCACTCCTGAGTTGAAGCAGGTTTACCCATAACTGACCTCCGCTGACCATTCAATTACGAATACGTGGAAATTGAGCAATTATTTTGTATAGAGGTGTTTCTACTAAAATTGTATTAGTCTTTTCTTTGAGATTCACGAAAAGGCTATTGATCATTTAATATTAGGTTGTAAAGATGAAAAGGGTGGTTTAGAGGAGATGCACCCCATTTTGCGTGGACGGAGGATGGGTAGATCACAAATAAAATCTCATTAAATGATGTGATTCACCCTAGAGGGTCACCCTGCTGGGATTCTAACCCCAACCTCCCATCCAATGGTGACCAAGTGTGATGCGACTCTAACGCCACAGACCACTTGGCCACCTCTGTGAACTTAATCATGGCATATACAAATTAAAATTACACTAATGGGATATAGATGAGGAAGGTAAAACTTAGAGGAAATGGTAAGTGATGTAGGGTAAACCAACTTAGACGTAAACAGTTTCCCGATCAAATCTGAGGAAAAGAACAGATCGATTCTCGGTTGGATGCCAAGCTATGCATGCAATTACTAAGCCTATTTATATCTACCACTACCAAATTATAAAATAAAATACCAAACTCTTAATCCTCGAAGGAAGTTTACATAACCCGCATCGGTAGCCACGGGAATAGAGACATCTAGCACGTCTAGTCTAATTGGAAGGTTACGGGTAGGTTGAGGTTAGAAACCTGGCTGGCTGCATTTATGGTGTATTTTATAAAGGATTTTCCACCCTCCCTGTCATGAAAATGCGGTTACATTTCCTCTAAATAATCATATATTCCTCATATGTACCTTATTAGTATGATAAAATGCCTAAGGGCCCATAGCCCGGACGGATAGCAAAATTACATAATATATGCCTACTCCGTTTATGCTTAAAGCACACCTTACTTAGTCCCACTATGTTGTAGACTATTAAATAAACTCATTGTGAAATCAGTCAAGGTAATAGGATAGTTAGTTACCTTTGAGAATATAAACTAAGAGTACGTACATACAAAAACAAGTCAAATACAATTTTCTTTACGAATAGAAGGCAATTAAAGAGCATGTTTTGCTAAAGTAAAGAGATTTTTTCATGTAACAAAATTTTCAGTATAATTTGTACAGTCTAGATTTAGAAAGAAAACGAAGCAGCTGAAATAAGCACTTCAGTGAGAAGTAATCGTTGATTGCCTTTATAAATTAAAGTTTCGCAATCTAGTCTAGTAATTAAAATTTATTTGTGAGGGCTTTTTGTTAGTTTTTCTCGTAGAGAGGAGTCAAAGGAGGACGAGGGAAAAGGGGTATGGAGGAATTTAATCGAAATACATACAATATGATGAATATGGCAGATTATCAAAATATGAATATGTATAAAAATCTCTTTTCATGAACGTAATTAATTTCACAACCCACTGCTTTCTAATTATATTGTTTTCATTTTATATACAAACAAATACAGATTTAATTTTGTTTTATTTTTAATTGGCCACAACATTCAATTAGATATTTGAAATGTTTGAAGCTATTCACCATACCGTGAGAGGCGACCTAAAAATGGGAACGAATTCCACCCTGGTATTCTGAACATCCCTTGCTCGATAATAAGTTGGCAAATATAATACAGTATAGACGAATTCCACCCTGGTATTCTGAACATCCCTTGCTTCGATAATAAGTTGGCAAATATAATACAGTATAGATGAATTCCACCCTGGTATTCTGAACATCCCTTGCTCGATAATAAGTTGGCAAATATAATACAGTATAGATTCATTTCTTGTCATCATGTACGTGCAAACATTCTTTAATCCCATTTTAATTTGGTCAGATATTTTTAGTTTTTTCCCCACCTTTGTCGGGTTATACACACATACACGCTAGTGAGGTGAGGATGAAGAAGGTAGCATTTAGAGATATGTATCGGCATTTTCGTGAAGTGGAGTGGGAAACCATATAAGAAAGACCTCCCTTCCAACCAAGATTCCAATCCCGACCTCTCTGTCACTGATAAACCAGACTAAACGAGATTGACACCTAGACCACGTGCGCATCGATGCTCATAATTGGATAATTAGGACAGTGGGATGAGCCCTATCATTTATGGTTTTTATGTGTGTGTGTGTGTGTGTAACGCGTCTTTCTGCCCGTTAGATTATTATTATTTAGCACCGCGTCTTACTACCCGTTCGGGTTATACGCTTAAGTACTAATTACGCTAATGGATTAGGAATTGGGAAGGTTGAATTTAGAGGACGTGAACCCGCATTTGTGTGGAGGGAGAGTGGGAAATCATTTAGGGAACCCCCCCTCCATTTCACCCGACCGATATTCGAACCTCAATCTCCCTGTCCTCGCCAGTCGAGCTCAACATGACTAGCGCGTTAGCCAACTACGCCACCGAGGCGGGTTTTCTGCCCGTTAGAGCTACCCAAATATTTGAATCAATGAGGTCGGGGTGGGGGAGGTAAAATTAAGAGGAAATGTAGCCACCTTTATGTGGAGGGAGGTTGGGAAAGTGTTTAGGGAAAACCAGTCACATTACACCCGAACACGATTCAAACTCCAATCTTCCCAGTCACTGGTCATCTAGTGACAACTTAGACCACGCGACCACCAATGTGGCACTCTTATATTTATGTATGTAGTGAACCCACATTGATGGAACATGTAAAAATGCATCAATATCATCTTGTATAGTTAACCGTTGATGGGGAAGATCGTGGTTCGATTTCCGGCTGGATACATTTTAATAGTGAAAATAATTGTACTAATAGACCGAATGGATAGTAAGACACACACACACACACACTAGAAGGGATAGATTTCATCCCACTCTACTAATTAATTGACTAGCTGCATCGGCGGGCACATGGTCTAAATGATAAGCTCTGTTTTGCCTAATCTCGGCCGGGTTTTTTTAAGTTAGATTTTACTTAATGTTTTACCACTTAACCTCCTCTCAAATGTGAGTATCTTAACTCTAGATCCTAACCCTGAGAGTAAAGTGTGGTGAACAAAAGAGTAGGGCTGACATTGTATGAACAATCTCCACTATTTAAATTAGAGGTACAATCTTGAGTAGTACTATCTTATTTTCTCCTGTTTTCCACTACCATTAAAATCCGCTGATGTTGAAATAACTTTCATCTTCATTTCTGTCCTAGAGTGGACGTGACCACTTAGAACGTGAATATCAAGGAAAAACAATAACTATAAAAATAAATACAAACTTGCCGAAATCCACACACAAAAACAACTTACGAGACCATAGCACAGACCAAACACCCAACATTATCTAAACAAAACCTTGTTTTCATGAAAAGGGTTTTCGAAAGCTTGGTTGAGAAGGTTTAGCTTTTATCAAACTCGCTACCGGATTAAAAGTTAAGTGCCGAATACTGTCTAGCGTTAAAAGGGCCGTCGACCGAACTACTGAAATGTGTTGTAGACGTCTAGAAATCCCACATTATTTAAGAAGATTGCTATTTCTAAATATGGTTCATACCAAAATGAAGGGGAAGGGAATGTCCTTATAGATATAGATCCTTTACATTTTTAATGATCCTAGTTGATAAAGATTGTAGTTCTGTGGACACTAGATTTCCATGTTCTTATCGTTAATTCAGTTTTTAAAACTTATCTTCGGATCTCAATATGATATTTCCCTTTGGTGAATAATCTACATGGAAAACAAATTGATATTATATTTAATAATATATTATATTCATAGAGAATAACCGTGGTTCACACGGCTTAAGATGTCAGTCTCACAATATATGTGATAATTTAAATAAATAAATAAACCCTTGGTACTCGAACAGGTTTCAAGATAACATTATAAGGTAATTATTATTTTAGTGGAATTTATGTTCCAGAACTGCCATTCCCATAATAAATACCGTGGTTTAAGTATATTCAGTGGTGTAGACGTAAATTTAGCAGTGCCGGAACACAAGGCCATAGCTAACCAAAAGATGAAAGGGGAAGGAGTATTTGTGGGGGCACCGCTGGAGGTGAAAAAATGTCACAAACAAAAATGCCTCTGCAAGCTATTTGGAGAATTTTTTAATGGTTACTGAAGTAGAAACTTACTTAGAGCACTTCTCCAAAAATTCTCAGTATTCGCATGGAGGAAAGTAAGTTTCATCAGAATTAATTGATTCATATTATGAAAAAATGTTTTAACATAATATTGAGATAAATGCAATTAGTTAACTTAGAATTGCAGAGTACAAATTTTTACTAAAAAAAAATTATTTTGAATATTTTTAACACAAGAACATTTTAATATTTGACTCGGCACAATGAAATGTAATATTTTTCCACAAAAAAGTAGTGCTGGAACGGCGTTCCCACGCGTTCCCGCTCCATTATACCATTGAATATATTTACCTTCAATAAGGCACTATCCTCTTCAGTGGCTGCCTGGTCTAACGCGCTATTCTCGCAGTAGATTAGACTGCCGATGACGGGGAAATCGAGATTCGAATCTCGGAGTTTACTGAGGGTGGTTTTTCCAAAATGGCTTTTCACGCAAATGTGGGTACAATTCCTCTTAATATAACCTACCTAATCCTTAAAACCATTAGCGTAATTAGTACATAAGCACATAATCCGAACGGGTATTAAGACCCGGTGCTTAAAACCCAACAGCATTGTTCTTAAGGGTAACTATCATCGCACTACTATATTCTATAGGAATGCCAGTTCACTTTAAACCCACAATCCTAAATGTCTTAGTACTTTTAGTTGTGAGTCTCTTAAAAAGTGCATTAAATAATTGTTTGAGGAAGTCTAGAGCTAAGTTTCTTTACATTTACTTTCATCTCAGAATTGCAAGATTTCACGGGAAGCGAGATTAAAATGAACTTTTCTTAAAATTTTTACATTTATAAGACTTAAAGTTAATATCGATATATTTCACATTAATTTTGGTTAAATAACACATTTTGAAATAGCAAGTTTTCTTCACGACGTTATTGAAGGCAAGGTAGAAGGAAAGAGGAGCTTAGAAATAAGGATGATTTAACTAATGTATGAATTGAAGAAAAAATAAAAATTCTGGGAACTGAAAGGAGGAGGCAGAAGACGGCGTTCATTGGTGGTCTATGATCACTGACAAAAGGAACGGACCTCTCGTAATGGGTGCCTCACACGTTCAATAATACTGACAGTATTACTATCATTCCTTCAATAATGAGTTCACACTATCAATATTACAAACAATATTTTGGTCAGTACATATCTTATTGGTGATGGATAGTTTAGGAAATGCTCGTGTTTCATTTGTTTTAGTTATAGGGCTGAGCAGGAAAAAAGGCTGGAAGCGATGGGCTTAGAGAATGGATTGAAAAGTGTGAATGATACATCTATCACAGTTGAAAAAAATCAAGATTTTCAACCCCTATGATTTCAAGAATTATTTTAGAATGAGCCCCGCTATTTTTAAAGAGTTGTTGAGTTTGGTGGTTTCCAGAAGTCACAAAGCACTTCTTTATCTGTCGCTTCCACCATGGCTTATGTTATTTAAACAAACATTTTAAATGTTTACTCACTGTATAATAGATGTGCATTCGATGATGGCTTATGCAATAATGATGAAAATATAGTCATACTCCTCACACGTTCGTTATTACCGGTGGTATTACTATCAAACTAGCAACTACTGACTGGAGTTGGCATCGGTCCATCAGTATACTGACAGACAGTCAAACACACGACCAGTAACACTGACAGTATACGAATACCGTCAGTAATATTGAACGTGCTAGGCTCCCTTAAGACAGAACATCTAATAATAATAAGCCACTTCTTAAATAACGTGGGATTTCTTGAATGTTCAACACGTCTCGGCTCTACAGTAGGAGGATTCTATAAGTATTACCTTAATTTCATAGGTATTGAGATGTAAGAATACTTATTTAAAAATAAGAGGAAGGAGCTCTAATAAAATAACACGCGTGGGTATTTATGTAATGTGGGGGCTTTACCACAAGCAAGAAGCCACTATCGTAGACAGCTTCTAAGGGAGTCCCAAACGCTTGTATAAGAATTCACTAGCTTTGCTCGTTGGGGGCTCCGCCCCCAAACCCCCAGTGAGTTTTCTCTGCAAGCGGATGTAAACTAATGTAATCCCAGCGTTGTTTTTAACGTAACGACTTAAAGTTAACGGTATTGTATTGTATTTTTCACATAATATTTTAGTTTATCCATACTTATAGGGCAGATAGAATCATAAAATTAGGTACACATATGGAAATTGTGTGTGCCAATATGCCTGCCAAATTTTATGATTCTAGCTATCCCATAAGTTTGTCATAAAATTAAAAAATATGTGTAAAATGTGCAAAATTTACCTAAAATCAAAAAATCTAGCTCTATCTAAGGTATAACCGATGGAGATACGACAAAAAGTAACAAGATCAAACTTGTGGATCTTGCCAAATCCGTAGCTTTTGATGTAAGCCGTTTTTAGATAGGTCTTACTGTTTAACCACAAGAAACCCCCAAAGAAAGGTCCGCACTGACTTTAAAGTTGTTCCACCATTTTGAATTTTTGGGGGGGCTAAAAATTAAAATTTTTAACATTTTAGAATTTTACCGTCGGTTACAAGCTAGAAGCTATAAGTTAGCCAAATTTCAAGTTTCTAGCTCATCTGGAAGTGGGTAAACATTAATGTCAATTAGTGAATCAGCCATGTGTCTTTATAGTAGCATAATTTTATATACATATATAGTAAAATTATGATAACTGGGCTAGTACAGCTGCTATAGATATTTTCAGTAACGTCTTCATAAAAAAATATAATTTTTAGAGGAAATATATCAGAATTTGCGTAGAACGAAATTAGGAAACCAATTATTAAAAATACACCTTATTAGTACACCCGTCTAGGATTTGAACCACAACTTCCTAATCAACGACAAATGAGACTATATGAAATTAGCATTTAGATTGTGGGACCATTAATGCGGGTAGACATAAAAACTTGGATGTTTGATAATAGGTATGAAAATTGCTACCTTCTAAAAATAGGTATGTTACAATATTATGAGTACAATACTACGGTTTATTAAGAGCTCTAAACGATAAAAAAAGACGTATTATTATTTCTATCCCACTGAGTCAACGATAAGGATATAAAAGTGTCAACCTCTATACTATGACCCGCACTAGTCGGCACATGGAATAAACGCTTGAGCCAGTTTCATAAACTTAGTACGCCTCAAGTGCGGAGCTATACTAAATACAGGATTACACCTACCTGTACCAGAATGGAATGGGCCAGTTACATATGTGAAACTGGCCCATTCCATTCGAGTTTAGATAGATGCTGCCTTTTATTTAGTTTGGCGCCGGACTTAAAGGGCCAGTTTCATAGTCAGATTTGGTACGCCTAAAGTGCGAGTCGATACTAAATTCAGGACGACACCTACCTAGACCAAAATGGAATGGGCCAGTTTCGCATTTGAAACTGGCCCATTCCATTCAATTTCAGGTAGGTGACGTCTTGTATATAGTATAGCGCCGCACTTGAGGCGTACTAAATCTGACTATGAAACTGGCCCAAAGTGTGCTATGTCTGAATATGAAACTCGCCCTCCACGATACCGCCGTCTTTAGTAACAAAATTATATGTATTTATTTTATTATTATTTCTAAAACCGCGTCTTACTACCCTTTCGGTTTATTCATCTATTTAGGCCTACTAATTAATCTAATGTTTTAAGGACGAGTAAGGTTGAACTTTGAGAAAATGCACCCGTATTTAAGTGGAGGAAGAGTGGAAAAACCAATTAGTAAAACTAGCTTCAGTGCACCCGAACAGGATTGAACCCCAATATCCCAGTCATCGGCCACCAGGTTATTGCGAAGGTAGCACCTTAGACCATGCAGCCACTGAAGCGAATTTTAATAAATAAAGACGGCCATTATTTAAGCTCATCTGGTATGGTTTACCAGTGATGAAGAGGTTGTGGTTTAAATCCCAGTTGGGTGTACTGAGTGGGTTCTTCCTTAATGGTTTTACCCTCTTCAGCCACACAAATTTTGTTAAATTTTATTTACTCTACCTTTCTCATACTTAGTCAATTAGTGTAATTAAATGAGGATAGTTCAAATGGATAGTAGGCTAATATGCTGCGCAAAAAAAAAAAGTTATAGTGATTTCAATCAATTGTAAAAAAAAAGTTTACTATATTTTATATTCGTTAGTTTTAGAATGTTTTACGCAAACGGGGTGAGTATGAGGAAAGTAGAACTTTGATTAACATTAAGGGATATGGGAGACCAATTTACGTAAAACCCACCTCAGTACTCAAAGTTGTAACTTGAACCCCAACCTCACAGAGACTGGAAAATCAGACAAAAACAACACTAAAGTTTTTCTTTTTCTCATACCTATAAATATGAGTTACCGGAAAAACAAAATTTTAACTTGTCAAGGGACGCTAGAGTGTCCATTCCTACACTAAGCTATCTAAAATAACCAAATAAAGACTTCAAATAGGTAACAAACGCTATGCGGGTCCATGTGTTTTTCACACCATTACAATATAATTACATGGTATGCGCTACACAGTTGAATAAACTTCCATTTCCGCCAGTTATAGAGCGGTCGTCCTTGGAACAGGACGCGGATACCAGATAAGACCACGAACAGGTTGGGAAGGTATGTTTGGGTGCGGTGAGTAGACATCGTTATTTAAAACAAATTGTTATATTATGATGGGTTCTGAATGTTTATAACTGCCTGGGTTATCAGAATATTTATACACACATGACCCGTTTCAGTGGCCAAATGGTCTAAGGTGTCACTCTCGTGTTTGACTGGCCTTCTGATGATGTGGAAATCGGAGTTAAAATCCCGTTTATTGAGGGTGGTTTTAGCTAAATGGTTTCCCACTCTCCTTCCACGCAAATTTGGGTGTATTATCTCTCAAATACGTCCTCATCCCGAACCCGTTAGAGTAATCATCATAATTATATGCTTATAACTTGAATAGGCCGGAAGACATGGTGATAGAAAAAATATTTAAACTTATAATGTAGTGATGAGGAAGGTAAATTTTAGAGGAACTGTACCTCCGTTTGTGGGAAGAGAAGGTGGGAAACCATTCAGCAAAAAAAAAACTGGGTAATCCTTCTGGGATTCATACACAAACCTTCCCATCACCAGAAAACCAGACTATACGATACTGACGCCTTTGTCTGCATGCCCACTGATGCAGATTATTACTAGTCAAACGGGGACCAGGACGTGTTTTGTCCAGGGGAGAGAAGGGAAAAACGACGTTATGTCCAGGTTAAGTCGAGTTGAATTAAAACCACGAGGTTGTAAGTTTAGGGAGGGGGGGGGGGCAAAAATGGCGTAATGTCTAGGTTGGGTTAGGTTGAGTAAAACCGTGAGGTAGAGGGGGTTGGGCAAATTACGCAATGTCCAGGTTTAGCTAGTTTGAACAAAAAATCACAGGGTAGAAAAATGTAATATATATATATATACACCTATGTTACATTATGTACAATATACTGGTTCACACTACATGCAGTCCTCTTCATTTTGCTCTCAATTTTTTCATTCAAACTTCATATACCCATTTAATGATTTATGAGACTTTGAAATCAGTTTTAACACAACCGTAATATCCACTAACAAACGTTCATCATTTTTACACAAATAATAATGAATAAAAACCGAAAATATATAAATAGCTATAAACAAATTACGTGGCCTCAAAGTAGAAGCTACACATTAAACAGATCAAGAAAATGTTATTATTTAACATGGGCACCTTGCATGAACTATAGGTGGTACATCCATCGGTAATGTAGGGAACAAATTTATTAGATTTAAACTAAGTGGTGTAGCAAGACTTTTAATAGATTTTGATATGTTTCGCAATTAATCAGAAATGCGAATTTGGAATAAAGGACGAGTCTAATCAATCTTGCTCAATATTATTGGTCACGAGAATCATATGTAAATTGTTAAAAAAAAATCCAAGACCTTTGATCCCCTTTCCCCATGTAATAGAACAGGGGTAGGGGCAGTGTACCCATGTAATAGAACAGGGGTAGGGGCAGTGTACCCATGTTTCCCCCTGTATTGCGCCTGTATTGCTAATTAAATGTGACTTTTAACTTCCTTCTGCTTGCACGTATGAAAAACACGGATAATGTAATATTATTTAGTGTGCTCGCAGAAAGATTTTATTAAATACCAATCTAACACTTTAGCTCATTCAGTGGCACATTTTATTACTGAGTGAGTGGTCCCAGGTTCCATACCCGATGTAACAGAAACATGTATCACTGGTGAAATGGTAGAATCCCAATTCACAGTGCTTAATTAAGGGGCCCTCCTACCAGAGAACTGAGACGCACTGCAGACGTCCAGAAATCACACGATATTAAGTTGTTTGTTATTTCTAGATAATAGTTCACACCAAAATATAGGTGAAGCATAATATGACTAAAACATAAAATTATAAGCTGTGTTTATTTTAAATAAAATCATGAAAGTTTGAAATTAGTTCGTTTCAGTGACGTAGTGGTGAGATTAAAAGTAAATGTTTCGAAACTTAGATTTAGTCTTCATGAAACAAATAAAATAAATATTTTTAACAAGGTCACAAAAGAATATTTTAAGATCATTGAGGATTGTTTTAGTGGTTTTGAAGCATCAGAATAATCTCTCCCATAGTAAATACGAACGTGGGAGGATAGTTCCCTTCAAGTAGGAACTGCTTTTATCCGCCGGGGGAGACGGTGTTTGTAAACAGTGTTCTGATATAATTGGTTAGTTCTGAAACAGCACTTTAAACAACCATTATGTATTTTTTTTATCAAAAGGCAATTTATTAAATGTTTGATGAGCATGATTTAATATTTGGTTTCTATTTAGAGTTTACAGGTACTTGGAATTCGATTCTTCTGATCATAAAAAAACAAAGGCCTAAGTTTTTATAGTGCGTCGTGAAAAGAAGTTAACGACCTCTTAAATCTCTTCTTTATGAACTTTTTTTTCTTTTCCTTTACCTCTTTGCATAAAATAAGGACTTTTCTTTGTAACCGACATCGTAAATGCGTTCTTGAGCGGTGAGAATGAAGATATTTTTTTATTATGTTTTAAAGAAAGCTTATAAGGGCACATTAGCATGCATTAAGCACCAAAATATTCAAGTGTTTGGGATTGCGAGGAAGAGTTTTTAAGGACTTTTTTCTTTATTTCTCTCGGTGACTCTAGTTTGTTATTTTCTTCACCTTCACCACAAGAAAAAATTATTACGTATATCAGGATAGGCGTTTTAAGGAGAAGGGCGTGTCTTTTAGAATCTAGGGACATGAGGCATGTACCTGAACGAGAATACATGTTTAGTATATGAGAGTCATACATCAAAGATTATATATGTTCTTTTTTCTACTTTGGACATTTAACGTCCTCTTTATAGACCGACTGATTTTAACAGTTCTCAAACTACAAGCCAACTTTATTTTATATTTGACACAACACCTAGTCTCCCACCTATTAATCCATCATTTTTAAAGGAAAATCTTCAATGTTATTAATAAAATATTTTCCAGCTATGCCAGTAATCGAACCCTAGATCATTAGAATGGGAAGTGTGCACGCTACCAACTTGGCTACCATAGGGATTGGATATCAAACATTATTGTTAGTAGTTCCATCACAAGAGCTGTGAACTTTATAATCTAAAGAGTAGTGACAATGAGAACGGTTTAAAGGAAATGCACTAATATTAGCTTGGAGAGATGAAGGCACTGATAAATCACACGTGAAAATACCAACACTAGTGCACTAAGCCAAAACTATAACGTTGATCCCTCCATCAGCTTCAATCCAATACATTGCGACATTAACAGAGTGGGACCACCGATGCGGCTGACAAATATTTATATTTGCTGTAAATTTAATAATTAATACATATAGGCTGATAATAAAAATAGTTAAAAAATATATATATATCTTAAATTAAATTGTACTAAGATATAGAATTTTCATTTCTGAAAACTTAATCTGTTTGCAAATCTGACCAAATTGACAGAATGGTTAGTGTACCCGAAGCACATTTTAAAAGCTTGTGTTTCGATCTCAACTGCCTGTCATTTGGTTTTCCCATCATATCTACATGAAAATTATGATTTAGTTAATTATTGTAAAGAGTATCACCTTTCACTAATCTCATTGAGCAGCTATAAATAACCGTACTGCTGATAAAGTGGTTTGAGGTGTCAAATTCACAATAAATTGAACTGCAAGTAACAGGGAGGTTTCGCATGCACTCTAGGGTAGTTTTTCCGCATGTGATTTATTACTGGAATTTTCCAACTAGCCTTTTTTTGATAATGTGGATGCAATATGCGGTGCACATGAAAAAAAAAAGGATACAGCACAATCATTTTGTTTGTTAGCTTGGATAAAAATTTAAAATAATTAGCTATTAGCTAGTTATATTTTTAAACATGAAGTTTAATTCATCATGTAAGACACCACCACTATTTTTTATTTTTTTCATTTTTACAAAAAAATTTATATGAAAATTACTTTAATTTTTTTTATTTGCAAAAATTTATGAATAAATTCTTATTTATCATAAAAATTAATTTCAAGGAACCCATTTTGAACTAAATCTTAAGAGCTATTTTTGAAATATTTCAGATTTTACAAAATCTGTCAAAACTAAACTAATCTTAAATTAATTCATTTTAGAAATAATAGGCCTATTTATATTTATCATGTAAAATAGTACTCAGATATCAATTTTGAACAAAATCATTAGAGCTGTCTTAAAAACACTCGCATTATTAAAAATTAATCATTAGCTATATACTATCAAATTATCTTTTTAAAGAAAAACCAGTATATAGAATTGTTTATATTGCTAAGATCTTATTGGATACCTATATTTCACCAAATAATTAGAGAAGTTGTAAAATATGTCAAGTTTTTTAAAATGACGGTCATCAGTAAACTACCCTTAAGCGAACGGTTGCCCAAAAAACAAGTATACAGTTGTATTTTGTAATGTCAAACATTCCTCAGATATATATTTAAACAAAATTGTTAGAGCCATTTTCAAATTATTACAAATTATCAAAAATTACTCAACAGTAAACTTTCCTTTAAAGATTTTTTAACCAAAAATAAAGTATATATTGTTATTTGGGAGGCCAAACACTATATATATATATATATATATATATTTTAAGCAAAATTGCTAGAGCTATTTTCGAAAAATATAAAATTCTAAAAAATCACTTCATCAATAAACATTCCTTAATTAAAGTGCTAGAGTCAAAATAAAAAACGTACCTAGGCATTGCCCTATAGCATCTAGATAACAACATTTAACAAAACCCATAAAACGTTTTCCAATGTGTGGTCAGGGACAGACAGATATGGGGACATACAAAAATTCAAAATCCACTTTTTTGGGTTCGGATGCAAATAAAACGTAAAATTCATCAAAATCTCGAGATCTAAACGTTTCACGATTACAATACTTTATATTATTTAGATTAGAAAGTAAAGAATAATCTGCCAAAAGTCCTTGCCCTTAAAACATATCATTATGAAAGGGTTTTGAATAAACAAAGTCACAACCACCAAACCTTTAACAAGAAAAACTTAACCGAGGGGTCGAAGTTGTGCCAACCCAAGTCGTACAAATCACAGAGAAAGGGTTTTCCCGAATGTGAGTAAAGTCTGCGAGCAATCCCTGGTTCGCAAATATTACACCCTACTTAACGATCTGAAAAGCCAACATTTGGCATGGGTTAACGATCCGTGCCAAAGCAACGAATGGGAACACTCCCCCCTCCCTCCTTCCACCCCCTTCAACCCCCTCTTTAAGTACTGTACCGCACCCTGAAGGCGAGGCTCAGTTTACATTAATTCCGGCAGAACAGCTCTCATGATTTCCAAAATAGTTGGAAGTTTGGGGTACGCTAAGGGATGGCAGAGATGGTAAGTTTGAGAACATACTCCCTTCTCCACGCAATGCTTGCTGGGTAGAGAGAGAGAGAGAGAGAGAGAGAGAGAGAGAGAGATAGAGAGTTGTAGGAAGAAAGAGACGGATTTGGGTATGAGGTCTCTCAAATAAGAGAAATGTATGTTTGAGAGACGTTACAGTGTCAATATTATATAGAGCTACATGCTATGAGACAAATGTAGTAGGGAAGGAAGGGGTATATTGAGAGGAAATTAGAGGAAACGTCGGTTAGAGGCGTTGGAGGGGTAGGAGGAGACTTTAGATGGAAAGATAACATATTTGAAATTAATATTGAATCGATTACATGCCTTAAACAAGCTTTAAATAAAATTTGAAGATTTTTTTTTTCCACCACGTCTTACTACAGGCCTATATTAATTAGGCTAATCTGGTAGCATTTTCGTGGTAGGAGAGTGGAAAAACATCAATCAAGAAACACTATCAATACACCCGAATGGGTTTCGAGCCTCAGCCTCCACGTCACTAGCGAAACAGACTAAACGAGCTTGACACTTGAATCGCATGACCACGGCACTAGCTTTTTGTTAATAATTTGAGTACACAAATTATTGTATAAATCATTTATGAAAGCTATTAAATGTTGTGAGTTTTCTGCAAGCCTGGGATATCGTCACTTAATTACACTGATGGGATAGTCTTAAGGAATGTAGAATTTTTTAATAAATGTACCCGAATTTGCCTGGATAGAGAAGAGCTATTTTAAAAAAAACAATGTTAAGTACACCCAGCCGGGATTTGAGCCCCAAACCTTATCACTGAAAAACCAGACTAAATGAGCTCATCTTTGGGTCTACGTGTCCACCACACAGAAACTGTCCAAGGAAGTCTGTTAAATTTTAGACAATCCGATATCAACAACTCCATATGCCGATGTATGTCCTTGTGATAATTTAGATCGTGCATGTCCGACCATTTTCTGCCAGATGTTTCAAACCACAGCTCCTCTCCTACATGTGACCCTGATACAGTATTTCCTATTACCTGAGCTACTTGATCATGACATTGCATTTTCTTCCAATAGATTACTTCCAAGGACAGCTGGATCACATCGCTGTATAGACAGATAGAAACAAAGTATAAACTGGATCCAATTAAGCAAAATAAGATATTTATCTACTATTATGTGATGTTATTATATTTTATACTATATTAGTAATCAGTCAACCTCAGTGGTCTTGGTGTAAAGTACACACCTTGGGACCCAATGTTTGTGGGTTCAAACCCAGCCGAGGTCAATTGATTTATGTTGATCGATAAAAATACGTAGAACAATTTCCTTCGTTCGGTGGCTAAGTAAATCTGTTGGTCCCCTTTTGATTGTGTCATGTGAGATGACCTAGGAAGGTATGTGAAAATACCTTACCGGCAAAATTATTAGGCCATTTCGCGCTCTTTCATAGAAATTCAATGTGGAAGACTAGAGGAAATAATCACCTCTTAACACCTTTAGAACATGGAATCCATACCAGATGGTGCAGCCAACACTAACCAGCCAAAGTACTGAGTTCATGCACAGCGCCGGATGGATAGAACCACATCAAACAAACCTTCGGCTTGTTGACTAAGATGAATAGTAACTAAATAATAAATGTGTATTATTTATCATAGTATTACTGCGTATTTTTTTTATTTCAGCACCGCGTCTTACTACCCGTTCGGTTTATATGCTAACGGCCTAAATGAGTCATCAACAACTTTGTATTTAGTCTAAGGCACGAATGTAAAACCTGAGGCCCACGGGACCATGATTCTGTGCATCCCGCGGAACTTTTGATGAACCAACAACAAAACCTGTGCCCTGGTGGTCTAGGGGTAAGGTGTCAGACTTCTGTGCTGGGGTTTGGGGTTCAATTCTCGGTCCCGGTACAGATTTATCTGATTGCCAAACCCTTCCTTCAACTCTTACAAGACGTGTATTAATCACAACTTGTAAATGTGAGGAATGCCAGGCCTCCAGCGTGGTTCGGATCCCACATTAAACTGTAGGTCCTCCATTTCATCTCACAATCACCCTACCATTACACATTAGCGTAAGTGCGTATAACCCGAACTGGTAGTAAGACGCGGTGCTAATAATAATAACATAAAGAGCGGCTCGATTTATCTTATTATATCATCTTATTATAAACAGGTATAAATGCACCATTTGAGATTAAAACATTTGGTAATTGGTCATTATTTGTGGAAATATAAAAAGTGAGATTGGTGTACCCAATTTTTACTAATTATTTATCAGAGATCGATTCCCAGAACCTGTTAAATTTGCAAACCAAATATGTGCAATGTTTGGTAGCTCATCAGTGTGTGAACAGTTCTTTAATCTTATGTAAAAAAATCAATATAGTCAAAGCTATTATTTATGCTTTTAGTGAGGATTACTCCATCTAGATATAATATTCTGAAAATTGAAAAATGACACCGGAACACGGTAATCGAACCCGGGAACTTTTGCTTAGTACGCCAATGCTGTAACCAGAGAGTTATCCAGGAATCGTCCCGTTATCAGGGTCATTATTCACTCATATTTTTAAGGCAGAGTCTATGATGGACGTGCGGAAATCGTCGGCTACAGATGTGTGATTTTATTAAGCTCACGAGCTATCAGATAACGCAGCCACCTTCGAGTGGGTAGTTGGCTTTATTGCTGCCACTTGTACAATTATTATAATTGTAAGGAATTGCATATTTAAGAATCAAATAGCCAAAGCTATTATTTATAATTTTAGTGAGGATTACTACATCTAAATATCATATTCTGAAAAGTAAAAAATGACACCTGGACACGGGAATCGGGGAATCGAACCCGGGACCTTTGGCTAGATGGAATAATGGTAGTGCAGCTGGCCGCCCAGTGCGTGGTGGCCATAATTCTTAATAATTTATATATATATTTTTTTTTGTCATAAAAAGGATTTTTAAATTAAGTTTGTTAAATTAAGTTGGTAACAATGTTGAGCTTTCTGAAATGTGGCCTCTTCATTGTCTTAAATTTTCAATGTGGCCCTCTTGAACAGAAGAGTTTGACACGCCTGGCTTAAGGCGCAACGTTTAAGACTGCCCATGCAAGGAGATTAGGGTTAGAATCACGGTCAGATGTACTAAAGGTGATATTTCTTAAATTGTTTTCCATCCTCCCTACAAACAAATGCATATATACTTCTCCTTAATGCAACCTTACTTGCCCTAACACAGTAGCATAAAAAGTACTTATACCTTGAACGGGTATGAAAACGTGGTGATTTAAAAAAAAATCAAGTATAATAAATAGGATGTAGAGGCGGAAATTTAATAGACTACAACCCGCCTCGGTGGCGTAGTTGGCTAACGAGATAGTCGTGTTGAGCCCGACTGCCAAGGACGGGGAGATCAAGGTTCGAATCTCGTTCGGGTGAACTGGAGGGGTTTTTTCCTAAATGGTTTTCCACTCTCCCTCCACGCAAATGCGGGTTCACTTCCTCTATTCAACCTTCCCAATTTCTATTCCATTAGCGTAATTAGTACTTAAGCGTATAACCCGAACGGGTAGTAAGATGCGGTGCTAAATAATATTAATAATAATAATAATTATAATAGATAACATTACTAAACACTGGTGTTTCTCACGAATTCCGAAATTCCAATAACGGCTCTGGTAACGAAAAAGATTTTAGTTCTAACCCTGGTCAAGTCAACTAAGAGTTGTTGTTTATTTCCTAAAATTTAGTTTTTTCTTACCACGCAAATGTGGATACACTCCCTATAAATTCTACCTTCCCTAAACCTACAGCTTTAGATAAATAGCGGAGAGATCGATACGTTTTCGGCAGTGAAGAAATAATAAACCACTAGAAATCATCCTAGGAGAAAATGAGAACTTAATTAATGGAAAGGACTAATTAAATCCCCCTCTCTAACCAGCCGGGGTTCAGGACCCGGCATCCTGGGCTAGAGACAAGCACGCTAGCACATATAGATATCCAAATATCTCCCAAAACATGAAAGCTGCATCCTGATTATTTATTTCATCGTGACACATACATGTTCCACAAACAGTTTATTTATTTACAAGTCTTGCACTTATAAGATATATGTATGTGTGTGTTTGAAGTATAAGTTTTCGTCACATAAGTTGTTTGGTTAGTTAAGTGGTTATATAATCATTTACGGTGAATCTAAGAGACACTGATTCGTTTCCAGACGAAGGTGTATACAGACTTAGTGTATACAGGTTCTTCCTGACATTCAATTACTAAATATTTTTGCATCAGGGCTGAGTGTGTGCTATTAGGAAAGAGGTGTTGGGTTAATTTAATTTATAAGTTGTGTCCCAATCATCTCCACTGTAATAATAGTCAGTTCTTCTGTCCAGCCCAAAAAATCTCAAAACCCAGAAGACCTAAGAGGCTGACATTTTGTAGGCAAGTAGCCCATAGCCCAAAAGAGTGCCGAAATAGATGGTGACTGAAAATATCTATAGGTTCCCCCAAAATAGGGTGTTTACAAAAGACCAAAGATGAAAAAATGTCAGCTGAAATTGTTAAGTCAGGTATCCCATAACCCAAAAGGATGCAAAAATGCTTCGGTTGCAAAAATTCCCATAGGGACCCCCAAAATGGGGAATTTTATAAAAAGCAAAGTTGAAAAATTCTCGAAGCCAAAAAAAAAAGCTAGGAAAATGAAATTTTTCAGAAAAGTAGCGCCTGACGCAAAAGGATGTAAGAATATTATGTAACAGATAAGTCACAGAGAGGCCCCCAAAATGGGTAGGGATTTCTAGAAAAACCAATTCAAAATACTCTCAAAGCCCAGTAGACCTAGGAAACTGACATTTTTCAGGAAAGTAGACCCTGACCCTGAAGGATACAGAAATACTTGGTGGCCAAATTTTCTACTAGGGCCGAAAATGTTGTTTATAATGAAATCTTCAAATTAAAGGGCATGCTGATACTATTACTTATAAATATACTTTTTTTTACTAGTCAACCCTTTACAGGAATCGTACCATTTTCTTACTTAAAACTACATGTGGACTCTACCGCTCAGCCCCGGGGTCAGGTCTTTATGAAATTAGGCTATTATGTCTCATTAATCGAGCAGGGTAGCCCTCCTACCAACTAATTATCTCTCTGTCAGAGCTATTTCAAATGTAATTTCAAATGTAGTTGGTAAACATGACAGAAACTCAAAACAGCCCTCCCTCCTTCATGGAGCAATTCGGCGTCGAGAGGTTGGTTGGTTACGAACTGTCAGTTCCAAAACATCTCCCCCCCCAAACATTTCAAACTGGTGACGTCATTTTGGTCTACAGTGTAACAGGAACCCTTACCTTCAGACCTAAGGGTCCACCAATCCTGGCTAGGATTAGCTATGTTAGAATCCTTCGTGCAGTACACGACACAAACAATTGGGTCACACACTATGGTGTATCTTATCTTAGGTGACAGGAAAAGAAGGATGAATAATAACGATTACCCACCTAGCTGGTCAAATGGTTTTAGGCTTTCATACTGGACTGCCTACGACGGGATATCAAACTTTTAATCCCGGTTGGGTGTATTGAGGATGATTTTTTCTTAAATTGCTCTCCACTCTCCAAAGAAAATGCTGTACATTTCTTCTAATATTACACATTACTCATCCTTATTATATGAGAGTAGTTGGTACATGCGTATATTCCGAATGGGTGGTAATACTTGGTTAACATTTAGTTAGAAGGGTGAATTGTGCCAGATTTTTGGAATATTTACCAAAATTTCCTGTCCTTTATAGATGATGGGAAGTGAATTATGGATCTTACCTAAGCAGACAGGATAAGAAGAGTGAATAGAATCAGTGCTTGCAAATAGTAGTCAAAGCTATCTTATATACGAGAGCAGGTTGAGAAGGGTGAATAGTATCAGTACCCAAAAAACTTGGGAGTGAATTAAAACTCATGTTTTCAGGATTGAGCTGTAGTTGAATAATGGATGAATAATGTCTTGTTCATCCGAGATTATGACTGTGACAACTTTAGATGAAACGTTGGAAGTTATTGCTCAAGCCAGAAGATATAGGTTTTATCAAACAGCTGTGAAAGCGTTCAAACCAAAGTTGAAAGTGGCCTACAGCATTTGGCACCTTGACAATTTATATATGATATATACAAAATATGTTTGATGTATAAAATATATCTTGTAATATATTATATAATATTATACATATATATCATATAGTATAATTGTAATAGTATAAATATAATATTTAATATCATAGATTTACTATACATTATATAATATATAATATCATAGATTTATTATACATTATTTATTATATATATTAATTAAATCCTTTGTAATATTTACGACATAAACACAGTAATATTTGGATAATTAAACTTGGGGTAGTTAGAAAAATTGTATAGTTCAAACAACCTTGACTCCCCATGAGATTATAATCCATATAATTGATAAAAACATTTAATTCGAGTCTTAGGAATAAATATTTGTATAATTCGAAGCCTATACATTGTTAATTTTTTCGATTTCCTTCCCATTTCCAACCTAACTTCACGACAGTAGAACGCTGACAGATAAGGAGATTCTTGAAGAAGTAAAGAACAAAAATATCCAATAATCCTTTAATGAAGAACGCAGCACAGACATCGAAGCAGAAGAACCATTACCATCCGTTTATGTATCACAATAATGGAAAACCTGAGAAGATTCACTGAATCCCAATCAGACGTAAAAGACAACATTTTCAATGCAATCAGTTAAATTGAAGATTTTATTTACTGTGATTAGCAAATTACAACAAACTAAGAACAATGATTTTTTTAAACGTTATGGCAAAACTGATATAGGTCTGCAATTTTTTATGCGTTTTTTTTATCACGTTTTTATATTTTATTTTTTTAATTTTTCCTGTTTATTCAGCTATGCATTGATTGTGTATGTAGGCTATAGCGCATACATTATAAAATGTGTGTATTTATGTGTATCATAGTTTGAGATTATTGATTTATAGAGTACCAGCTGCCTAAATATTCATAAAAAATTGTTAGTTCGAATTTTGACTATTTTGAAAAATTTTATATCCCTTGAACTTCGGATTAAATAAGTTATACTGTAATTTATAATATATGTATACTATTTCTTATCTATATATGATATATTATATTTTATATAAGATAAGATATATATAGTAAATAGCTTTGCTTCCAGTTTCCAGGCGCAGGGTTTGGGAGATACGGCGATGAGTGAGTGAGAGGGTTTTGCCTTTAATATAACCCTGTGCCTGGAAACTTAAAATTTATCGTTAAGACTCCTCCTTGGTCCTAGATAAGAGATAAGACGGGATTCTACTTTATTTAACCTCTAAGGATTGAAGGGGTGTTTGAAAGTTTTCAAAATTCACTAACGTAATTTTTGAATTAGTGGATGTAGAGACGTGACATTTAAAATTAAGTTTCCTTTCTAGAATAATTGAGCTAGATATTTTAACGGTTTTAAAAATGTCATCCCCTAAGAGGTTGGGGAGGGAGAAAAGCTTTGAGAGCTTTTAAAATTTACTTATATCTTTTGAACCGGTATACTGAGGATTGAATTTACTTTTAAAATTTTGACTTATATATTTTGAACCGGTATACTGAGGAGTGATTTTTGAAAATTCTAATTATTTTGAAATGTCTATAATAATTTTGCTTAAAATGTATATCTGAGGAGTTTCTTAATTAAACATGAAAAATAAAGCTCTATACTAGTTTTGGGGGGAAAATTTGTTTATGAGTAGTTTACTTATTACTTTTCTTTAATTTGAATATTAAAAAAATTGTTTTAGTAATTTGGTTCAAAAATGCTATCTGGAGACTATTTTATGTATCAATAATAATGTAAGTTTATTTAGATAAAATAAATTAATTTAAAGGTAGTTTTTTCAAACAAATTGCTCATCAGTAAACTACCCTTAATTGAAGGGATAGTGTGAACAATATTGTGGTATAGCCATATAATATCTAAATATAAAGTTTGAACAAAATTCATTAAAACCCTGTTTGTGTCCTTGGCCAAGGTTAGATTAACAGACAGAAGAATAGACAGACAAATATGGGGACGGACCTTTTAGGGTCCATGATACATAAAAAGTAAAAAATTTGTCACTATTTCGAGATAGATTTTTACACAATCACAATACTTTCTCTTTATATAAGAAAGTAAAAACACTAGTTGGTGTGTTATAAAATAGAAGTTTGACATGTAAATCAATAGACATTCTCAGAGAGTCGAATGATGTCTGAAGAAATCGAATTTCAAAATTTAAGCCCAGGAAATGGAAGAGCTCGAAATTTATACAGCTATTAAAGAACACGACATTTCTGTGTAGTTTTTACCTCTTTTTACTTCTATATCTTTTTTATTTATAGGCCTACTATATTTACTTTCTGAATTCTTAACATTTTATCCCTCTCAACCTTATAACCCTTTTGCCTAATTAATTACAATTTGTTTAATATTTGGTTTAATTTTGATTCTTTTTAACTTTTTAATATTTTCGCCCTAAAATATTTCTCCCGGTCAAAGCTGGGTACTTCATAAAAAAGTGTAAAGTTTTTAGTTGATAAAAAAGGGTATAAAGTGTCAAAAGAGTAAAATGTGTCAAAATTATTAAAAGGGATAGCATGAATATAAAGGGTTAGGCGTGTCAGAAGGGCGAACAAGGTTAAAAAGGGTAAAAATGACAAGAAGAATAAAAGGAGTAAAATGTGTAAAGAGGGCAAAAGTGTTAAAATGGCAAAAAGAGCTAAAAGGTTAAAAAGGGCATATAGTTTTAAAAAAGGGTAAAAGAGGTAAATAGGGCAAAAGGGGTAACTTAAAAGTGCTAAGAAAGCGCTAAAAAAATGTATTATGTTTACTTGTACCCCTTTTTTTACCTTTTGTTTTAGTGTTGCTTTTTCCCTTTTTCCCTCACTGCCCTTTTAAACCTTTTTATCCTTTTAACCTCGTTAACTTATCCTTTTTTTAAGTTTTTGATTAGTTTCACTTTTTGACATTTTTTAACCCTCTTACTATTTTTACTCTTAACCTTTATTCCGTGCAAATCCGCTTCATGCTATTATTGTATGATATATATGTATATATCTATATGTATATCTTTATATATCTATATGTATATATATCAGATAACTCTTATGTCATAAATCCTGATTATGTCATTTCCTAAACTTAAATAATTTTATTTTTGATTCCGATTTATCAACATTACAGTTTAATGTTTTATATACATAACAACATACCTTACATTTAAAATATATTAATAATTTCCCATACTCTAATATATTTTAGAATCAACTAAGAAGTATAAATTGTTAAATAAGATACCAAAACAGAACGTCTATGTCTGATCCATGCAAAATAACTAGAATATCAAGGTCAAGTTGAGTACATGTACAGTAATGGACATGATGAGAAAATTTTCCAATTCCAACATTAATTTTTGTCGATTTTCAAACTTTCATTTATTGGCCTTTGAGAATTGATAGTCGAGGTGTAGAGAATCGTATTGATAGATTATTGATTCTTACGATACTAATGCTAATAGAACGTTTCAAGTTTTCTACAAATAAAATTTGACATCCCTAATACATAATTATAAATGATTTGTTCTATTTGTTGTCAGTGAGTCCTCCTTTCTTCATTTATCCGTGACTCAGGTCGTCTCACATAACCAAGAAGCCAGAGAGCCGCGGTAAAGGTAAGCTGCTGCCAACTTAAAACCGCGAACGAAACGAAAACAGATTAGTACTGTCTTATGCACGCTGATATTTCCCTCGAAACGGTTGTCAAGTTTCGTGACGTAGTGAAATGGGTCAGTTCCCACGGCGGCCTAATGTCGAGTTAGTCATCATGTTCTAATAACGGTGATGTAGGTATGGCTCAGTGGCCAGAGTAGCCTGACACACTTAGGAAAGATCTCAGTTCAATCATATGTGGACCCAATAATATTAAGTCATACATTTTGAGATGGGGAACGTGTGTTCTGTGAAGCCAGCTAAGGGTGATATGGGCCTAAACAAGTGTGGGAGAGCCTGAAGGCTATTTATTATGGGGATATCTCAAATCCTACTTAAATAGTTTCGCAGACCACACGCTCCCTATCTTAAATGTTCGATAGAGCATCCCATATGTCCTGTTTAAAGTTTGCACGCTTTCACTGAAACACCCTGTATACTCACACTAGGGGTCATATGATATAAGACGCAAGTCTTACAATAGACTGGAATTCCGGTGATGGTGAGGTCCAGATTCGAATCTTGGCCGGGTTTCCTCGGGAAAATTTCCAAAACGTAATTTTCCCATCCTTTCTCCACATTCATATGGGTGCAAAATTATCTTTATCATCCGTACCCTTTGTATTAATACTTTAATATCCCTTGTGTTGAAGGCAATCATTTTAAATAAAATCTAATTAATACCCAACAAATATTTGTTTACGTATCATGATGTCAAGTTTTAGGTAGGGGTTCACACTCCAGACTTTGACCGAGGGGGCCGGAGTGCAATCCTGACCAGATTGTTTCTACACTTTCTGGCTTCTAATTTTCATTCTTAGTGCTTGTTCTGGTGCGTGTGTATAGCCCGAACGGTTCTTAAGACAATGTAGTAGTGAAAAAAAAAAGAGCATAATGCATTTTCTTTATTTTCTCTATCGTCCTTTATTCCCAGATTAAGTGACTAACACCCCAAATAATAGTACTAGAGAATATTTAGCGGCCTTATTTCTTTAGCACTAATGTGGCAAGGAAAAGAAAGGTAGCATTTAGTTTAAATGTACTACCATTTTAGGAAAACTAGTCCTCAGAATACCCAGCTGGAATTCGAACTCTAGTATCTCTATCACCAATAAACTAAATCAATTTGACGTCTAAGCCGCGAGTTTGTCATTGCGGGTAACCCTTTTTCAAATACTAATTTAAGGCCGGTAATACTCCATTCACGGTAGGAATTACTCTCTGAAAGGCCTTTTTTCCTACCAAAATCCTACTATATGATAGCTTTCTGGTAGGGAAAAAGGCCTTTCAGAAAACAATTCCTACGCTGAACAGATGTTACATATTAAGCAGCATATCCTAAATTAATTCTAAAACGCGCCGTTGGGTAAAACAATGTGTGCTACACTGATATAAATAACGTGCATATTTCTATAAACTGGATTATATTACTCGCCTTACAAACTAGCTTAACCTAGGTATTTGCACTCGACACAACACAAACAACTCTTGTCTGTATCTGGAATTGAATCAGGGTTAAATATTTCTTTTATTCGTGTTGCTGTCACAGGCCAAGTTAAATTTCAAGTTGTTTGTTTAGTTAGATGTGTATTTATAAATAACAAGACGGCTACTAGTTAATTAAATACGATGATTAACAGTTAAATATTTGTCCATTTATTAAAAAAATATGGGAAAATATTAAGCAGAAAATGCTGAAAAATCTCTTGATATTATTTAATGAAATGAAATATATCATAGCTCTTGTTAATACTTCATAGGGATCTTTAAAAATGTTTGTCAGACGAGATTTTTTCCTCAAACAGATGAATCTCTTAACGAGCACCAACCAACCGCCCTGGAACTGGCAGGTAATAAAACAAAAATATACAAAACAAAAACCTAGGAAATCACGAAGACTAATGTACACTCACAAAAAAAAAGTACCGCGCAAATGACCCGGTTGAGTTTATCTATTTGTGTTTCTCATTAAGACTCAGAGCAAAGAACTATCCTTGCATGTGACAGTTGCAGTGACTCTGGCGGCGGAGCTGTTCATTTGCATAACATTACCCCGAGAGGGGAGGGACGCTTTAGGGAATAAGGGTAAGGGGAGATATTACGTTCCACATAACTAGTCCGGCTTCATTTAATTCATCTACGGTAGAATATCCGGGTTCAAGTCCCGGGGAGATAAGTTCCTTCAAATTGTGATAGTTAAGTAAGGTGAGATATATTTGGATGATTATAGAAATAACCTGATAATAGGATATATTGTTGTTTGTTTATTACCTCATCGCGTCTTACTACCCATCTGAACTATCTGCATATTTAAGTAGGTAATAGGAAGGTAAAATTTAGAGGAAATGCACACTTATTTGTGTGAAGGGAGAGTGCAAAATCGTTTAGCAAAAAATTGATCTCAGCACACCAGTCACTGGTAAACCTGACCAAACAAGGCTCACGCCTTAGACCACGTAACCCCCAATGCGTTTTATCAGAAGGTCTTGTTAATCTACGTGATAGGTATAGTGAGGGTAGCTAGAAGTAATTCCCCCACATTTTCATGGAAAGAGTATGAGTAAAACATAGTGAAAAATAATATTCTGGCTAATAAAATAAGTGACCAACTGGATTGCAATTATAACGCTATTTATACCACGTAACCTTCCTCTACTAGACCCTTGATGGTTTATCTGATAGATAAAAGTAATCAAATCTAATTTTATATATTCATATAGCCAGCCCTTTTAAACTCAACACCTGTAAGAAGGATATACTAATATTACTTCAATGTTGGCTACTGTTTTTCTATTTATCTTTTAAAATGTTCTTCATTTTAGTGAACTTCCATACTAATTTTTTGGAGATAGATATAAATCTCTTTCCAGACGCCTTAAGTTGTGTTTACCTTACCAATTTTTCGGATATAAATATAAATCTCTTTCCAGACGCCTTAAGTTGTGTTAAGAGCTTAAAACAACGTAGATTGTATAAACATTACAATTCAATTGAAGATAAACATTACAATTCAATTGAAGATAAACATGCTCAGACGTAGACGACGTTCGACGTTTGCTATACAAGACGTCATCATGTGAACATACTTGTCCCAACACAGCAAGAGCCTCACTCCAAACCCTCGTGTTACTTAAGATGCTGAGATAAATGGCGATGAGAATGCAAATGTATCGCAAACAAACCGACTGAGCGTTTAAATTGGCATCATTGCCATCATTCTCATGCTTGTAATAACACCGCCACTTTCTTACAAACTCCCTCTCAATAAGCTCTTTCCAAAACACTTTCGACTTGAAAGGAACATTGATTAACACTTAGTTGACATTACAGGAGAAAAGCGTTCGATGCTGCCACTATAAATGGGAAGTGAACATTATCTTTCTATTGATTTACGGCTGCGGTAGCTCTAGTGTATTGTTTACACTCCTTTACCCTCCCCCCATAATATATAGGTGCATCTATATACATATAAAAATATATAAAAAAGATAAATAGAATATTAATACGTAAATTGATTGGGTACTAAAACAGGTAATATTGTTCTGGAATTTTCATATTTTTTGTTCAATTTTTATTTTATTTTTGAATATAGAATACACATTACCAAGTTATTAAAACATTTATGTGTATTTAGCAAGTTAATTGTTTTGACTGTGTTTTAATATTCCATGCAAACCTTAAATTGAAAATTTTTTCACAATAAATGCTCAAAGTAATTTAACTTAATCTAATTTATGTATTTGACAACAAATAGTTTGATGGACTAGAATAATATCAGTAATTCAAATTGTCACTAATAAGTACCACGAGTAATTAAACAATTAAAAATTGTGTCATGTACTAGGTGTATTTTCTGACCTGTTTAAAGCATAATATGATATAAATGTTTGAAATATAATTTTTTAGTTTAGAAAATGCAAAAGCTTAATATATACATGTGATGTTAACATTGATGGAGTTTTAACAACAATAAAAACTGTGTAGTGGTCATTGCACCTGGCTACAAGCCTTGGAGTTCCAAGTTCCACTCCCGACTGGTATCTTTGGTATTTTTCTCTAAAGGGGAATCACCCCAACGGTAACCATGGTTTGTTTAATTAAGCTGTAAGTGTTTTCACTGGTTACACATCCTCATACTCATTATCACCATCATCTCATCGGGACATGGAAGGAACCTCCACGGAAAGGATGTAATATTAGTACATTCGGGAGTCCCCTGGGCAATGATACATTATTACTTGCTAATCTTTCCACAAAAACTGAGCTAAAATTGATGTAGCCCAGACGCGCAATATATATAAATATGTATGTATAAGTATTTATATATAAATATTTATATATATAAGAATAATACAAATTTAATTGTATATTTAAAATTTTGTTTTATTTAATACGTGTCCAGTAACATGAAAACGTGATACATCTTTTGTTGGTGGAAATAATAATTTATATTTAAATACGGAAATAATGTAATTTATAAAATAATAAAAATTATCTCCGCGTTGTAGCCTACGTTTAAATAAAAATCTTGGAAAGCTTTACATAATGAAGAGATGACTCAAACAGTTTTACAACAATTTTACATTGATAAGATTATATTAGTGTTACAAAATGAACATAGAAGATAAAATAAAATATTAAACGTGTTGTATAATAGACTTAATATTTTAACATTAAAGATAAAAACTGCAGTCAAAGGGGAAAACCCTTACTGTAGATCACAGCAATTTTACCTTTAATGTTGCCATGGTTTTGTAGATATATTGATCAGGTACATATTAGGGGTATTGGATACATGGCGGAGTCTAGTAGTAATAAGTGTATATATTTACTTGAATAGTGTTGTTTGGTTTAAATAGTATCTTATAAACTAATCTTATCAACAAATTGAAATCTGTGGTGTAAACCAACTATATAATTAGAAAGTATTCACAATAGATTATTCTAGGTACAGTAAATTCATGTACAGTTACAATTAAGTATTTTCTCCAATTTTAAGAACTGTGCCAAACAAATATTTAATCATACGTTTCTGATAAATAGAGAAATTTTTGACATAGGTTTGAGTTTTATCCTTGTAATATAGTAATCTAATTAGTTATAACACTATTATAAGACATATTTTACGCGATTTATGATTTTAGACTCATTAAGCAATTTGTGTGAAACACACAAAATAAAATACTAACAAATAATAGTAGTAATAATTTAAAACAGTTCTAGTCTTTAATAAACAAAGTAGCCCTTAAAACCAAAATGTGAAAAACAAAGCTTTTTTTTAAAAGAGTTTAGTTTTAACATAGTATAATAATTAATGGTTTGACTTATCGTATGGCCAATCCTCCCTTTAATAAGCCAAGAGTATTATAAAATAATTCCTAGGTTAATTTACGACTAATTACAGCCAAGTAAACAATGGTGACGTCATATATGTATAAATAATTCACCGTGGGCTACCGAGGGTTGTTTTATGACTGGAGTGGGACCAAGGGGTTTAAGAATGTTGCAAAGGGCTATTCACCACCAGTAAAATAAGGTAGATTCCATGGAGAAACAAAAAATAGAGAATTGGTCTCCACCATAGAATAAAAAGTAGTGGAGTATTGTTAGCTGCCATGAAAGAACAAATATTACAGCATTGGTCTCCACAATAGAGGGGCAAATAGCACAACATTGCGAGCTGCCAAGTAGGAACCAAAAATATAACATCATTCTCTGCTAAAGAGGAAAGAAATACAAAATATTACATAGAGCCATAAAAAATTGAATATTTATCTCATCATGGAGGAACGAAACACAATACTGGAAAGTAAGGAGGAGGAACAGGAAAAAGAACTTTTGTCTCTGCCATGGAGGGTTGACAAATAAAATTTTGGTACTTTCTGTGGAGGAACATAAGCTAGTACATTGGTGTCTGCGATGGAAGAATGAAAACCAGAGTATTGGTCTCTGCCATGAAGGAACAAAATAATAGAACATTGTTATCTGTCAAATAGTAATAAAAACTATAATACTGCTCTATGCTATGGAAATAAAAAAATAAACTGCTTTTTGTCAAAAAGGAACGAAAACAAATAATGTGGCTCTCTGCATGGAGGAACATAAAATAAAAGGTTTATATCTGTTAAGGAGAAAGAAACCAAAATAAGGTATTGGTCAATGTAAAGGAGGAACCAAGGGAAAACCCGCTTCTGTGGCCACATGGTCTAAGCCACTACTCTTGCAATAGTCTAGACTCTAGACTAACGATGATGGTGAGATTGTGGTTCGATCTCAGTCTAGTGTATTGAGGGTGTTTTCTCCTAAATTGTTTACCGATTTCTCACTGCACAAATGCGGGTACGCTTCCTATAAATGCAACCTTCCTCATCTCTAGCCCATTAGAGTAACTAGTACATAAGCGTATAACCCGATTGGGTGGTAAGACGCGGTGCTAATTAAAAGGGAAAAATACGATTTTCTGACAAGAAAAAAGTAAAACTCGCTAAAGATTTATTTTTCAAAACAGGTTTAATTCACGCGTCAGCGTGTTATTTCTTAAAACAGCAGCTATTGAACCGCCATAATTTAGCCTCATCAGTCCTTTTAATGTTGCACGGGTATTTCGAAGTAAGAACAGACATATCTTATTTCTCTACTCCTTAATCCTTATCCAAGCCATAAATATTACACCTTAGCCTCAGGTCAGACACACGGTGGTCTGTCTTTTATTCTCCAAGGGGTACCTAAGGGATTCGAGTTTACGTACCTTATGAAAAATACGGCTATAACATATGAATTGTATCTTCAGTAGGCATACATCTGCCTGGAGCTATAACCTCGACCTTTCCGTTACAAAAAAAAAAGTCTAGATGAGCTCGACGTTTATTCTGCGTGCCCATCAATGCGGATTGTAGTGAAATCGAATCTTTCTTATTGAATGTAATAATGACATTCTAGAAACTCTACTTAATTGATTTTCTCAAAAATATGAGTAATTCATTTAACTTTAATTATTATGTATCACTTTAGAAAATAAATTTATTTTACATAATTATAAATATGGATGCACAAATTAACGATTTATGCAAAAAGTCAATGTTATACTATCTATTTTCTCACGTTAAAATAAATATACACTTATATTAAAAAATTAAACACTATGAAGCAAGCGTGCTTACTTTTTTAAATAATTTATAAAAGTTGGGAGTTAAATTTTCAAAAATCGATCATAAGTAAGCTCAATTTATATAAAATTTCCTACAAAAATTAAGCATATTATTTTGTTAATAATACGAAACTCTCTTAAGATATACATTTTAAACGAAATTAATATAATTAATTTAAAAAGAGTCAAATTTCAAAAATCAGTTGAAGTAAACTACTTTAAACAAAATTTTCTCCGAACAATAAGTATTCTTTATTATGGAGAGCACTTTTTATATATCTAGTTTGAGAAACATCATTAACACCATATTAGAGACATTTTGAATATTCAAAAATAAGCCATCGTTAAACTCCCTTCATGAGGTAAAAAAATATCATGATTACGTAACTTTATCTAATAGAAAGTAAAATATAGAGTATAAATGGAAAATATATCAAGCTTTACTAATTCAAAGGTTCGAAATGTTCGAAGTGCTCGAAATTCTAGGGTAAAAATATCAAATTCATCTATTTGGCATCGCCAAACCCTTCCTTCACCTCTGACAAGACGTGTATTAATCACAACTTGTGCATGTGTGGAATGCCAGGCCTCCACCGTGGTTCGGATCCCACGTTAAACTGTAGGTCCTCCATTTCATCTCACAATAACCCTACCATTGCACATTAGCGTAAGTGCGTATAACCCGAACGTATATAAAGAGGCGGTGTTAATAATAATAATAATAATAATAATAATAATAATAATAATAATAATAATAATAATAATAATAATAATAATATGACCAATTTCCAAGCAAAAAGGTGTTATGGTCAACATTTTCCTCTTCCACGACCTAAAGTTAGGAGGACTTACCAAAAGGTTCGTATTTTGTATTGTACATTTTTTCAGGAAGAGTAAGTTAAAAAAAAGTTTTCCTGTATATTCTATGTGTTTTCTTATACTTAAGCTTAAATATGTCCACATGAACCGGATATTCAAATTAACTTATTGATTTAATTTGAATTTTCGAATTTTTATCCGACATGTGCGGCTTCATTTTCAAATAATGAGTAATATTTAACTACTTTCCTTCAAGTTTGATCCATTTGGGCGTATAGCTAGGTATTAGCAAATTAAAATACTTTGCACGACGAGTGTGTGTTTATAAAGGTCTGGAAATTTAATATTCTTAATAAACTTATAGCCTTAAGAAGCTTAACCCTTGCCTGAAGAACCCTCCTCCTAATTCTCTTCTTCCACTAAACCATTAGATTTCTCCACTAAATATATAATGGTACCGGTACGTTACAGCTATGGCTACTAATAACTTAATCAAAAGGGTAAATATGAGGAGGGCAAGATCTAGACTCTAGGGGATGTAAATCCTTATCAACGTGAAGAGGAGAGCATAAAAAGACTAATAATACATCCAGCCGAGATTTGAACCTCGAACGTACCCATCACCAGCAATCCAGTCCATTACAAGCCAGACGCACTAACACACTTGACCCTCGATGCCGCTGTCTACAAAAAAAAAAAAGCTATGAGCTTCCAATGAAATTGGTTGATCATTTTATGTTTTTCATATTCATCTTTCAATAAGTTATTTCAATGACTAGCTGACTAAAGTTTGCGGACCATTGCTTGGGAACCTAAATTAACACACACACATCCAGTAAGCTCACAGATATGCACAGAGATCGTTCAATATTTACATGAAGTGATAGCGGGAGTTTGAACAATGATAAGAAAAAAACACGTTACGCTTAAAACTTTAATCTTAAAGGGTTTCGAAGAAGACCTATCCTTATCAGTTTTGTACAAAATGATAACAAAAGTTCAAACACGTGGTCTTTATTAGAGTCTAACTCAAAGTATTAGTTTTCATATCTCTAAAATTGGCCTCCTCCTCCATCAAATTAAAATGTAACCACACCATCATTTATAACTTATTTTGCACTATTTTGCAACAAATAATTCAATTTCCCCACATATCTTGGTATGGTGACAGTAAGGTCATTTTTGTTGAATTGGGAGAGGTAGGAAGCTGGGGGTGGGGGGTATTCCAGGTTAGCCAATACACCATATTTTAGTTTAAAATATACCAGTAATAAAATGTTCGGAGAGATGTTTGAAAATATCACTGCCCCTTAAAGTGAGGTGGAAGGAGTGCGAGTTAAGTTATTTTCACAGTTTATTTATTTTTAAAACTTTGTCCAGAATAGATCAAATATTTATTCAGTAGCTACATCAAGTATAATTTTTCAGTGCATTTAAGTCTCAATAGTTCTTAAATACTTGTCGTTGCCATAGTGGCTCTTAAACATAAACTATTTTAATAAAGATATAAAGTATGTTAGAATTCCATAACGAGTTTTCAAGAACTTGTTGAGAAAATTAATCTAATACTATCTATTTTTGCCAAAAATTTCCATTTGGCCTCAACCAAGAACAGCCACGTTATTTACTAAATGTCTAATTTCTATGTTGTCAAAAAGGAGAATATTTAGACACACAGATGAAATAACGGCCAATAGGCTATGCCTATATATATGTAAATAAAATTGTTTTCCCATTGAGGCTGAGTACCTTATTGAGATATACACATACTAATTAAGCCAGTGAAATAGGGATGAGGAAGGTAGAATTTTAGAGTAAATGTACCCGCAGTTGTGTGAAGGAAGAGTAGGGAATCATTTCTGAGAACCACCCTCAGTACTGCCGACCGGAATCCGAACCTCTATCTTCCCACCAACGGCAATCCAGTCCAACACAAGAGTGACGAGTTATAGCATGTAACCATCGACGTGGGTTGCACCCAATATTAAATAATATATAGTGCAACAAACTTGAATAAACAAAGGGTACCATATCGGCTTACCTGACCATTCAACCTAATATAAAGAAATATTTTTAATAAAAGGACTCATAATTAATACATTTTTAATGTACAAAATAAACTTTTTTAATTTCATGACCACAAGTTTAATTAAAAAATATTTGGATATAGCAAAATATTCAAATAATATTAATATTCGTAGTAATAATATCCAGAGTTTCCATCATAACCGTAACGTCTATACAAGAGTGTTTTTTTTGTTGACTTTTTTGTTTTTGTTTTTTACTGGACAGCAAATGAAAGCCTTTTCTGATAATACTAAAATAATACAAACCTCATGTTTCAATGAGCTAATGAGTGATACATTGAGTTTTTCAAAACTAATTAATAATGAAAAAAAGAAATGAGAATTATCATGAATTTATTTTTCTCGAGAAAAGAATAGTTATAATAATAATAATAATAATAAAATAATAAAAATATAAGGATGGCGTTAATATAACCTGTTATAATAATGAGGCTGTATTTGTAAATTAACTCTAGGAAGAACCTGCCTCTGGTGATTCGTGGGGAAGTCCTCCCTTCCCCCCTAACAGGAAACCGCCAGGAATTTGTTTTAGCATTAAATTTATTTTAAATCAATTTATAGTGTTTTAAAACATAATTAGGATTGTTAGCGTTATAAATTTTACGAGACTCCAAGAATATATTTGCTTACGCATTGAGTTTTGGAAAACCAAAATACGTTGCTAATAAATACATTTACGTGCTTGTTCAGTACGTTGCAATAAGCTATATTTATTTCAGTATAATATGAACATCAATATCTCAATATATTATACCGTTGAGTTATTTAGTGTGAAAATAGTCGTACAAACGTGAAAAATGCCTTGATTAACTTTCTTATACGTCCAAATCACAGGGTTAGTCCATTGACAGTTAAGGCATTTGTTTTTTTAAGAAAATATACATCTCAATACCTTAGAGACAACCACATTTTTTAAGATATAGGGAATCGTGTCATAATATCATTCATACATTTATTGATTAACGTAAATTATTAATATAGCAAAACGTATATATATATATATGAGTCTACTAATAACAAATTAACTTAACCTAAAATAGCTCCAAAAATTTAAAACGACAAATCAAAGGGCGAGGATTTAGGCACGGTATTTGAATAATAGAATAGATTTAAACGTTCGTAATTAACTATTTTTGATACCGAATGGAATCAAACAGTTCACTTGAAAGCCTAGGTATTCTTTCAAACCTTATACAGGGCTGTACTGGGCCGCTGGGGTGCCAGTTTGATTTGGGCTGCCACAACACGTTAAACATAAATAAATTCATTCAATTCAAAATTTTTATTTTAACTAAATGTTAATCAAATGGTCTAGTGAGTACGTCTGAGGTGCCCAGAATGCATCAACTGTGAAGATATGCGATGGCATTAAATGTAAAACCATCTTGTTTGTTGTTTCTTGATGTTTGAAAACAATTTCTTAAGGCAAACGTAACATCTTATGTTTGATGAGCTACACAAGTAATGAGTGTAGGATACCGTAATTTGACAAATTTAAATAATTATATCAATATATATATGCATTTAGAATAATTTTCTCCCATGCTAGTAGAAAGTAGAAACTGATAATGATAATAATAATAATAATAATAAATCAATCAATCAATGTTTATTTAGGATTAGCGTATAACCCGAACGGGTAGTAAGACGCGGTGCTAAAATATATATATATATATATATATATAGGATTAAAAAGAAAATTACATAGTTGAATTTTTTATACAATCCCGAAGTACTTAAAGGTACATCTTCAGGTCTTGCAGTCAAATAATATACATAACATAAAAATTATAATAATAAAAATATTTAAAAAACAAAAAGTTTTACACATATCATAACATTTCCTCTCAAAAATATTTACATAGTTGTTTGAAGCATGCCTTGAAGTATCCAGTCTTTAATTTTACTTTTCGCTATGTTTACATTAGGGATTTCTCGGAGTGTTGGTGGTAGCAAATTAAACAATTTGGGGATGGTACATCTCAGTTCCTGTTTACCATAACAAATAGAGTATTTGCCGATTGTATACACTTCTTTGTTAGAAATTGAGCGGGTGTTAAGGGAATGGGTTTTTATTTACTTTTATTTATCGGAATGGTAATATCCTATAAAGAGGCTGTACTCATATAATTGGTTAAGAAGTAGAATTTTATGTCGAATGTATGTCTGTTTGTTAGCATTTTTGGTACCAAATATAATTTTCAGGATCTTTTCTTGCAAATGTGAAATTTTGACTGTGTAACATTCTGTCGTTCCTCCCCAGATGGATATGCCATAAGATATTATTGATTGAACTAATGATTTATATATTATTACTGTCGTTTTGATATTCAAGTACATTCTAAGATGATAAAAAAATATGTCAATCCTTTTAGTTTGTTCTCAAGTTTTTGTATGTGCCTGTCCCATTTATGATGTTTGTCGATTATTAGTCCAAGGTAAGTATGACTGTCTGTTACGACCAGTTTTTCGATACAGTCACGACATGTTTGTGTCCGGTTATGTAAACAATTATAGCTGTGATACGTAATTGTGACTCTTGTATGGTGCATTTTAGGAGAACAGATGTATATAACTTTAATGAGCATCCCGGCCCGGGCCGCTTGGAATCTGCCAGCCCAACCCTCCCTTTCAAACTTTAATATTAATTCCTTAACTATAATTTGATTACGATAATAATACCGGACGTAATTCAAAGCCCTGACTTTCCCGAGAAAGGTGACCAAATGCAAAGCAAGTATAAAGCCTTGGAGCACTTAGCCATCACCATGAGTCAGATATATCCTACATCTATACATATTTTTCCACCCCACCTCTAGGACTCTGAGTAGGTGTGGTTTTCAAACCCCTTGTATAGTATATATGTTACTGTGAATGTGATAAATTCGTTATTTTGTAAAATAGCCAGTGGATATATACAATCACCGAAAGCGATGGTTTATTTAACAAATAATAGGATTTATTTAAATTTACCAGTGGTTTTATAAATTTCCCAATGCAGTTTGGTGAAAGTATGAAACATGAATTGTATTATCTACATTTACCGGTGATTTAAAAAAAATATCTAGTGTATGTGGATAAAAATTATAGAACATAAATCCAAACTAACCTAAACTGACCTAGTTTAACCTAACCTAAGCTAAAATAAACTAGTCATAGCTTGTCTAAGCTAACCTAACCAAATATAATCTTGACGTAATTATTATTAACATTATTATAGTTATTATTATAGTTATTATTAGCATTCACTGGTGGTTGATGGTAATTTTATAAACTCACCGGCGATTTTGTTAAAAGTATCGCGATTATGTGAAATAGTAAATACATTTTTACATTCCCCAAGGAAGCCAGTGGCTTTGTAGAATCTCCGGTGACTTTACAAACTCATCACATTCATAGTAGTATATATATGGAAATAAATAGCCAAAGCTATTATTTATGCTTTTAGTGAGGATTACTCTGTCTAGATATATTCTGAAAATTGAAAAATGATACCTGGACACGGGAATCGGTCTCGGGTTCGATTCCCGTATCTAGGTGTCATTTTTCAATTTTCAGAATATATATATATAAATAAAAATTTGCCTTACCGGGATTCAAGCTGATACCCTAAACCTCTCAAACAATGAAATACATTGTTTTATAATTTTTGAGATATACACATGTACAAATGAGGCTTTTTTTATTGGCCCTGCAAGCTTTCCGCATATTTACATTAATGAAGTAGAGATAATAAAGATAAAACTTAAAATAAATGTGAGTGGAGGGAGAGTTGAAGACCATTTAGGAGAAAAAAAAACCTCAATCCACATGGCAGAGATTGAGGCCCCAACCTTCACGTCACAAGAAATCCAGTCTAAGAATGATCAATGAAGTTATCGACGCTTGCGACCAATCTTGAAGTGAACGTCGATTTCACTCGTGTGTATACATACCTGCAACTGGAGAGAGTTTTCTCATAACGCACCACCTGGACTTCCACTGGAAAAAAAAAAGAGGAGTAGGGAAAAAAAGTGAGAACAAGTATCGAAGAACAAAAGTAAACAATTTTAATAATTGTATCGCTTTATATAATTTTTTTTTCTCCCAAAGTCTTACCATATAATCGAACTGTCCTATTTTATTTACTGTAATTGGGTAAGCATGAGGGAGGAGAGGAAATGTACCCACAATTGAAGAAAGAGAGTAGTAAAATATTAAGAAAAATACACCCTTAGTGCACCCAGCCGAGATTCGAACACCAACCTGCCCGTCACCGACAAATGAGACTAGACGAGTTTAAAAAATGTAGTACATATGCACAGTGATGTAAGCTACCATCCAAGTGATAACTTAATTACCGTTCAATTACATCACACCTATTTCGAACTACTTATAGCCAACTAAGTTTAATAATAATATATAAATAAATTTAATAATTAAGTCATGGTAATATATTTTTTCCTGTTAAATAAGTAAAGCTATTAACTTAGCTAAAATCTGTCATTGCCTTTCGCCATGTATCTATTAACCCTAATGTATATTCAAGATAATTATACCGTTGTTATATGCATAATGTTCCGTGTACAGGTCATTAAACCTTTGCATATAATGATAATCACTCAATTATAGATTCGTTTATCAAGAATCCCGCTACGTTCACGTGCAATGACCTGACTGAAACTAGGCCTACACTGAGTCTGCGCACATAACAAGGGAGCGACATTATTGCATACACATCCACGGACAAGTTTAGGTTATGTAAATAAAGAAAACAAGGAATAGCTGGCTATAAGAAACTGTATATTATATTTTTTTAACATGCATCGGATAAGAATCGAACATAATATTATTTTCTATTATATTTCCACTACATTTTACTAACAATACGTCTGAGCTAAACGCATTTTAATTACACCAATTGGGTACGAATGAGGAAGGTATACATTTTGAGGAAATATACCTGCATTCACATGGAGGGAGAGAAGGAAACAAGTTAAGGATATCTAACCATAGTACACCCAGCCTTGATTCGAACCATGACCTCACCGGCAAGCCACACTTAAATTTAGTGCGGGTCGAAGCTTTGATTTATAACGCTAGTGTTTTCTGACTAATCTCTAGAATAATATGCACTAATATGAGATTTTTGAAAGGTGCAGTAAAATATGAATGTTATTTTTTTTTTGCACAGACGTGTTTAGTACTTGTTCGGGATTTACGTATCTGTATTAATAATCATGCTAATCACGTTTAATACCTCAAATAAATATATGTACGCTAATAAGCTAGGGATGAGGAAGGATACATGTAGAAGAAGTTTTCCCGAATTTGCGTTGAGGGAGATTGGAAAACATTTTGGGAAAGTTATTCCCTCAGTCCTCAGTACACCCAACCGGGATTCGAGCCCTGACCTCCCCGTCATCGGCAGACTGATCAACTGCGAGAGTGAACCCTTTAACCATGATGCCACCGATGCGGGTTTCATTTTAATTTAAGTATTTATTGCACACGCAATAATACTTGGTTCACAATTAACTCAAAAACCATCAATATTAATTTTTGGTGATGAAATCTAGTACACAAATATAACTTAATTGTTAAAATAGCTATAAATTATGTATTTTATCAAATAAATGTGTAGACAATATTTACCTTTTTTCCATCTCGAAATTTAACAGTTCCTTCAATAATCGAATTGTTATCCATCACAACTAATCGTATTCACTTTTAAACTTTAAAAATGACACCACTTTAATATTATAAATAATTAATTCACACTTTTGTCGTAGTTTATAATGATCTAATATAAATTAATCTAATCACATGTCGGCATAATTATTCGAAAATTCGCACCGGCACATTAATAAACGGCACACGGATAATCCCCCTATGTAACAATTAACACAACACCCACACGCAACACCCCCCACGTCATACAGAACAGCGGCGTGCATCCAAACTGACGTGACTGCTTTCATCTTGCCTTCAAACGAACCGGCATTACCCTCCATCTGGCCACGACCTTCACATGTAGAGCGCTCTAGCGGTGTCTCGTATAACTAGGATGGCCGAGACTGTTTGGTCACGGTGGATTGATTAAAAAATTCATCATTCGAGGCGTATCTAAATTATGTGTGGTAAATTATACTTATTCCAAATAAGTATTGAAATAACTAAATAGCATTTATTTCTAGGACTGAAAAACATAGCCAAATTTATTATAAGATATTGTCACAGTGATTTTAATTTTATTTTCAAAAATAGTGAGCTTAATTTTTAACCACATTAAAATCAACTTTAGGTTGAACAGGATGTTACATTTTTAAGATTAAATTTTTAACCAGTAGACAATTAAGAATGTACTAAATACTTTACATTTTTATGATCATTCATTTAGTCTCTCTACAAATTATAAAAACGTAAACATATATCTTAATCTTTGTTTAAAATGTTTTAATACATTTAATTTTATAGTTTTGAATATTGTATCTTAATCAAATACTTTTCAATGTAAATAATATTAAAAGCTAGTGCTCTACAAATAGTACTTGAATATTTATATACAAATATAATTTCTTGAATTAGATAATTTGACTTCAAACAGAAAATTCCATTAATCACAGAGATCTTTAATTCAATTTTCCCAATAAAAACTTGTGTTATGCTCAAAATTATTGCATGCTAGAACAGTGTTCCGAAAATCATGTCACTTAGTGGTGAATCAGGTGTGTGGTCACAGCAAATGTGTCCAAATGTTAAAGACGTGGACACCGTAAAATAACTTTAACCTTTATTTTTTGAAGCTACTAATAGGAAAATAATAAATCTATACATTCCTAATTTTGATTTACCGTACAGCCGTTGGATTGGATGAATAGTAAATTTTCTGTTACTGCGGTAAATATCCAATACAAAATATTGTACAAACAAAATAGGCTTGTCAAGTGTATCGTAATCTTAAAACGGTTGCTTAACACTGTGCTAGAATAAGGTTTTGTCAATGTAAGCCCATAATTTCTTACACATAATAAATGGGTTCTAGCATATATTTTACTGTTGTGAGTAGCATTTGTATCGTATTCAAAATATGTTACATAGTCACAATTTAGTAAAAATTAGAATATACATAAAACGAGAAAAAAGGGATTAGTTAAAAAAATAGTACTCCGTTAAATTTATCCAGGCTACGCCTATTTTAAATAAACAAATTGACTGTTTACAGGATTATGACAATTTTTAAGAGAACTGATCCTAACTATAGTATTGGTTGAGTTTATTTCACACCTTACATAACATAAATAACCACATATTCGATCTTATCAATAATTTTAAGTAGAAATAATGGGAACAAGTTGGATATTATTAGACCAAGATACAAATTGAATTTCATACCTTAATTATTTCAGAGCTATTATTCTACATATTAATGGTCCATCCTAAAATAATTTCAGTGGGAAAAGCCAATAAACCAAACCCCAGCACTTTAACTTATCACTGTGGATTCGTGTTGTTTTCAAATTTTCAGCATTAAAAATGGGGAAATTGTATTTGCGATTTAGGATTCGTAGGAATTATTAGGATTTGGACTAGAAATAATTGTAGTATTGCATTGCACCTATAAAATTATAAAAAAAGGTACACGATTGGTAAATGAGCTTACTTTCAATTTATTACATTTCAATAAATAATAATAAACTAGTTATAATTAAAATAACTACAGTAAGTATTTAATAAATTGCTAAAATAGCTGTCTTGAGCTTAGTTGAATCTTTTTGATTGAATTTTGACAGCCATTATTTAAGGATTATTTCAGTTGAGAGTAAATATACAAACTTTGTTTAAACTTCATATATTGAGCAAATACCTTCTATTTTAAAAAAAAGGTTTAGACAAAATTTAGTCTATAACAAATTTTCAGTAAACTCACTACTAAATTCTCGTAACAATTCCAGCACCCTTAAAATATAACAAATATTATGAATGCATAATATAATATTCAAAACTCTTACGGGCTTACTCGTGTTTGTTGTTTTATACCTTAACGATAGATAAAATTCTCTAGTGTTTATTTAATATTTTATCACCTCATAGAGTGTTTTATTTATTTAAGCGATCGTTAAAATTAACACCGACGTTAAAAACAAACATTGCTCCATCTATACAAAATAGAACCACACGATGATGTATAGTAAACATCCAATATATTTGGCGTTATTGAAAAGCAAACCATAGAACTATGAGGTAAATGTTTCATGGATACGTATTTCCCCACTCCCTTGAACCGTTTCACAGCACGTAGCAAATGGGGTGTTTTCCATCCCTAACCCCTTTCTATGACATCAACGTTATAACATGGGGCAATATTAGGTTTACAGGTTAACGAGTATATTCTACCTACAGAAATGAGCTGTGTCAAAAACTTTATTTTTCAATCTCACCAAAATAATAATAATATATTGATTGTATATGTTATTGTGAAAACTCAATATTTTGTCGACATATATTTGTTAATTAAAGTTAATTCCGAAAAAAAACTCGTCTGAGCCCCTCTTTAAATACAAATTGAGATTGATTCACTTTGAAAATATATACATAGAAATACAGCATCTAAATTGTATTTCATCCTATAACATTATAGATCTACTGTTTTGCTATTAATAAAATAAACTTTAGAATTTTAATATTTTAAAATAACAATTACCTTACAATTATTCTAGGATTAGGAAGTTTAATACAATACACAAAAAATATTATTTAAAAAATCCCAGTTACTAAATCCCTTTAGACTTTTACAGCGCAATAAGTATAATAAGAGTCAATATAAAACGTATTTTATAATTGATGCCTGTACAAACGTATCTTACGGCAGTAGTTTTTCTATGTAGCTATATTTTCCTTTATTATGGGTAAAATAAATAATAATACAGTTTAATTTTTCTGATAAAATGATACTACATTAAAATATGTATGTGGAGTCTTAGCTATTGAAACAGTGCAGTTGCATAGTTATCATATGGCTTAACATATGAATATATATTTTATAGCTAACAAGTACAGGGCTTAATCCAAAGAAAGGGTGTGGGTGATAACTCCCCGCCCCCGCTCCCCCCATTCCCTAGAGACTTTTTAAATCAATTTAAAAACTCAAAAGTAGTTTGGGCGTGAAAATTATCAACATATAAAACACATAAAACATACGAACCAGAGAGAGAATTTCTTATTTCACAAACCTAAGGGATTTTCACATTTTTCTCTTAACTTAATTATTTATGTAGTTTCAGCTATGTATAAAACTTTTAATTTGAACACGTCTCCTCCTCCTCCCCCTACCCTTCTTCCTAGAAGGAAATTACCAATCAACCAATGCTCATAAAACTTATTTATACCATGCTTCTAGTATAACTAGAACCTGTGGTACAGTCTATCCAGAGTAGGAGTGGATGTAACTGACGGCTAACATAAGCTTTTTATTGCAAAAATTGATCGAAAGTCACTTCTGTTAACTTATGTGGAAAATAGGTTATTTCTTTAGTAACAATATAATGTAAATACATTTTTATCATACTGTTATAATATTACTACTACTACTACTACTACTATTACTAATACCACCACTACCACTACCACTAATACTAATAGTAATAATAATACTTTCTTAAGGATTAATATATAGGTGACTTTCTCATAAATAGTCTAAAGAACAAAACTAATTAATAAAAATAACATGTTTTATGTTACACGGATGTGGTAGCATGAGATAAATAGTGTGGTGAGTGTTGAATTAAATAAGTACTATAACCAGAGTGTTATATTTTTATAGCAGGCCAAAAAAAGTTTAACATTATAAAATGGTTTTTAATAAATTAGAGAAAAAAATCATGCAAGATATTAGTGTAATAATATAAAGTTAAATAAGTTTGGACGTTAACATGTCATCAACCGCCAGCTTAGCTTCGTCTGTGTTCAATCTTTGTTTTTACTTTCTCTCTATCTTACAGTTAGAGAAAGTATGGTGATCGTCAAAAAATTCGAACTCGAGATTTTGATGAATTTTGACGTTTCATGACTTTCTGAATCCGAAAAAGTGGTTTTTGAATTTCCGTCTGTCTGTCTGTCTGTCTGTCTGTACCTCCAACTAGAGCCTAAACTATTTTACCGATTGAGCTGAAACTTGATATCTAGGGTTTTCATAGGGTTGCCCCGAGGGGTTTTTGGAATTGGATATCTACCCCTAAAATTAAGGGTAGTTTA